>CATIWJ010056800.1:0-52029 GCA_949640765.1 Croton laevigatus | reverse complement strand
TAAATATTAAATTTTAATTATCGAGCTAAATTGTGAAATGGGGTTAATATATGATTTTGATGCATTATGTTTGAGTGTTGGGTGTCTCGATAAATGTATTAGGATACTGCTATTAGTTTAGATTGTGCGTTAAGCACTATTGTTGTTTGATGTTGATATTTTTGCAATATTTGAGTATTGGGTTTTGTGTTGGTTTTATGGTGAGTTTTTAATTTAAGAATCTTTTGATATGTCAGTTAATGCACTTAACACGAGCAAAATTGGAAATGTTATTAGCTTCTTAATAGTATGCGGTTATGGTATGGTCAACTATAACAACACATACTAAGTAGTCTATACTTTTCGAATTTGTGTGAAATTAAAGTAAATTGAGTTTTAATAATAAATTGTATTTGAATAAATTTTACGGAAAAAATTTATTTAAAGTGGTAAGATTGTAAAATCCTCCATTTTTTGAAGTATGAGGTTATAAGCAAAATAGTAATTTTGCACGTTTGGGGCAAAATGATTATTTTACACCTTTATATTTTATGTTGATGTAATTTGATATTTGGATATTTGTTTAATACTTTGGATAATGAGACGGTCGTTTTCAATATATATTATATTTTTTGGGTTTGGAGGCAATTTCGTCATTTACTTATAATTTATTTTAAATTTTGCAAGTCAAATCAAACTAATAATTTTTTCAACACTTGAGAGCTGAAGCTATATGGTACATTTTACAATTAATTCTACATAACGCTGACCAAAAGAATATAAATTAACTTAAGGAAAATTACATTTTTATCTCTCTATTTTAACTTCATCTATTATTTTGTTTTTGCATTTTTTAAAATAAACTTTCTTGTCCCAATTTATTTTCATTGGATGAATATAAATTAACTTAAAGAAAATTACATTTTTATTTCTCTATTTTAACTTCATATATTATTTTGCTTCTGTATTTTTTGAAATAGACTTTCTTGTCTCTATATTTTATTTTCATCAGACGATTATGTCTTTCTGTTCAATAATATAAAATTTTCCGTTAAAACCACTTATAAATTACATATTTTTACCTTGGTCAGTCTAATTTTTATTTTTTTAAGTAATAAATTGTGCAATAATTATATATTATTATATTATTATTTTAATAAATAAAAAAAGGAAAGCGATCCACACAAACGATCGGTGCAAAGGGGTAAGGCAGAGGCCATGGGGGAAATTGGAGGCGGGGAGAAGAGATCAACGGGGAGCAACTAGGATTTGAGACTTTTAATACGGCGGAGGTGACTGCTAGAGCTTATGATAAGGCGGCAATAAACACCGACAGTATCTAACAAAACTTCTATTTGTGAAAGGTCTGTTAGACAGCATCAATTCTAATTGCTAGCAGCGGAGCTACCCTTGTCTATGGGTAGGCTCACACCTACACTGGAATGGATGAGTGATCCAATATAGAAAAATTCATAACATGCAGCAATTTTTTTTTTTTTATCTTATTTTGTTTCTACGAGGAATATGTATGATATAATTTTAAAACTAGAATCTTACCATGGAGTGCTAAAACCAAATCAATAAATTACTCAAATTTTTTGAATATTTTTTCCAAATATGATTTCAATTTTTAATATCTATTAAATTAAATTTCTTAATTGGGAGTTTTAATAGATTTTTTCCTGTAAAACTAGAATTAAAAAGGTTGAGTTTCATCTTGTTTTTATAAATCAACAAAATAAAAATAAATATATACATATATTTTTAAAAAATATTAGAATTTTTTTTTTTTCCAAAATTGCTACCGCCTACATGTTTTTTGTTTTTATATTCCATTTAGCTTCTTTTCAATAACTGGATCGTTCTTTTTCTTTTTCTTTTTTTCAGAATAACTGGATCGTTCATGATTGGTAAACTAATTACTGAATTTTTTATTAAAATTATTACTGCTATGCTATTAAAAGAAAATGTATTTAAAATATTAAAACTTAGGTAACTTTTTTAATAAAAAAAATATTAAAAGTAATTAGTAATTCGGTATTTAATTTATATATTAATCTTTATTTTTTGTTGAGAAAATATTTTTTGAATATATATCAGCGTCAAATATTATTATAAACATTGCAATTTTTTTATTGTTATTTAGTTAAATTTCACCCAATCTAAATAAAATTTACAACTTTGCCACTGCTAATTGCTACTATTGACTAATTCCTTCTTAAATTATGGGTTAAAAAAAAAGGATTGTATTAGAATTTGGAATAAATACATTAGAAAGATATTTTAAAATTAAATATTTACAACTACACATCCTATCACATCAGCATTTACATTTTCTATTTTATTAGACATATCAGCTAAAATTAGGGGTGAGTATTCATAGAGTTTGGGAAATTTTTCCCAAATTTTTGGCCGAATAAGAAAAGTTTAAAAAAAAAAAAAAGGTTTTTTCCCTTTACGAATTTAACCAATTTTTTTATTCTTACGAATTTCCAATTTAACAAATAATTAAATATGTTATGAATTTTCCAAATTCACCAAATGTCTTTCATAGTTCCAGCAAATTTTTTGGATCAGTTGAATTTTTGCCAGAATGAGAGAATATTATTGGAATGAGTGAGGAGGCAACGGAAATGAACAAAGACGGAGAGAGAGAATTAGTGTGAATGAGATAGAAATGTGGAATAAAGTTTATCGTTAAATGTTTTTTTGGCATTAAATTAATGTGGAATAAGTTAATTCGTGAAAAAAAAGTCAATTTACAAACATTTATTGAAATTTAAAAAATGATGGAAGAATTGTTTTCTACAAATATTTTTTGACGAAAATTTTCCCTCCATTTACCGGAATTTCACGATGTCATCAATTTAATGTTTGGAAATGCGCACACACCCCTAGCTTCAATTTACATCAAATTACAATTCATAATGCATCGTTTGATTTTAAATAAAAATGCAGTCCAAACTCATTACAATAATGTAAATTGTAATTTGTAAAGTGTATATTATTTATTACCCACAAAATAGGACAAAATTCCATAATAATTTTGATGTGGTTCTCATGAACCCAACTTGCAAAAATATTTGGTTCGCATGAGATGATTTTATGCCAAAAGATAAGTCGATGTGGTGGCTATTAGCATAGAAGGAGATAAACGTGCTTAGTTGTGGTTGCTATTGGCATTAAAGGAGAAAAACATGCTTAGTTTTTCTCACACACAGACAAATGAGATTTTTAGAAAAGTTTCACTGTTCACGCGCAGTCGTGTTTGTATTCACAACAAGAAAATCCAGCTGTGGCAAGGGATCAAATAGTATCATTTTTGTATACTTTGGGGAGCAAAAAGATTCTTTGAAAAATGTAAGGAGCGAAAAGGATTTTTTAAGAAACTTGAGGGAGCAAAAAGTGTATTTGGCCGTTTCTTTATCACATATCCAACTGGTACAAGCTTGGCTAAAAAATAATAGTCTATATTACGGCTAGAAGTACAATATCTTTTCGTGAAAAAAGAAATAGAAGTACAATATATAGATCCGCAAGGCCACAACAATTACAAGTAATAAATTGCTTCAGGTCAATATATATCGGGAAATACATTGCGGAACATATAAATCTTGTTCTTCACATTCTCCATTGACATCAATTGAGGATGTTGTGATGAATAAAATTTTAAAACGGGCTGAGCCATTTTTGTGTGGAAATATATAAATTTTTGTGCTATTTTTCAAAAGTCAAAGTATTATTTGTGTTGTATACTAAGTTTGCCCTATGAATTACTACCTCCAATTTTTTCATTTCTTTACACCATAAAAATACAAATACCAATACAACCCTACTTTTCACTAATACCAATACAAAATAATAATAAACAATTATCAACTTTTTACAACACTTAATTTTTCACCAATACAAATACAGAAATAATAATAAACAATTAAACCTATTTACCCAAAAAGGAAACGTAAACAATTGAAAAAATTTGCCAAAAACGAAAACGTAAACAATTGAAAAAACTGGAGGTAGTACGAAATTGCTAATTCGGAAGATTCAGGATTATCAACTAAAAACAGTGCTCGGGTGTTTTCTATTTGTATGTTGTTTTAGATTTGAATATTGTTTAGAAAGTTTGTTGAATTTGTGTTATTTGCTTGTTTTCTCCAAGCGTTAGTACCCATGTGGCTTGTTTCAAGCTTCTACAATAATACCTTTGCTATGAATGCAATATGGTGTGTTTGTTAAAAATATATATATTCGGAGTAAATTAATAAAAACAAAATTAGAATTAAATAAATTAACTATTATAATCAAGTGGTTTAAAAAGAAACTATTATAATCAAGTTAAAGGATAAAATTAACGTTAACCTTCAATTTATTATCTGAAAAATTACAAAAGATAATTCATAATTCAATATACTAAGAACAACCATTTAGAAAACCATAGCACAATCCATCAAAACGTCATTATATTATGATAACTATGAATTTAATATTGGACAAAACCACCTAATGGCGGAGATCTCCAAAACTTATTTTGTAATAACTTCTTGAATTTTTATTTATTATTATTTTTTTTATGGCTTATATTTGGACACACAAGTGGACCAACAAGAGACAAGATGGTGATAATCGTAATGGGGACGTGCAAACCACGTGCTTGATTATATTATTACTCGTACAAGAAAAGTTTTATTCCTTTTAGTCCGTGAAATTCATTTGAATATTAAAATTTTGGAATTTAGTTTCATTTACTTCCAAATAAATTCTCTTCAAATGAATTCTAGTGTTTCTTTTGGTATTATTTCAAGATTTCTTTCATATTACTAGTGTTTATTTTAATTTCGTAAATTACAGTATTAAGTTATTTTAATTTCTAAAATATAAAATTATTTTAATTTCATAAATTACAGTATCAAGTTATTTAATTTCTAAAATATAAAATGTCTCAAATGGCTGTTAATCATGGTGCGCCCTAGTTTGTCATCCTACTTTCATGAAGATCGTAGGATACGGATATTTTGAGTTCCATTCCTGTCAATCACACTGTTATCCTTTAGTGACCTCTTCTATATTTGAAAAAAAAAAGTCTCAGGTAGTAGTGTTGTGTATGGTTCGCCAGGCTCTGGACTGGAACTAAGAACCGGACCGAACTAAAATTGGAATCAGTAAATAACCACTTTAAAGGAATTGAAATAAAAAAAATTTTAAACGCAGGTATGGTTTTGGTTCCTTACTATAATTGGAACCGTAATCAAGAACCGAGAACCAGAAAATTTTATAAATTAAACAATATATGGTTCTATTTATAACCAGACTCGAAACCGAAATCGAAAAATTAGGAACTGCGCCAAAACTGGAACTGGAGACTTGGATTCAATTCTGATTCTAAATTTCAAATGAACCAGTACATCAATTCTATTTCCGATTCCTTATAAGAACCTACCCATAATCGGAATCACGGACCTCTACCAGGTAGCATATATGTATAATTTGGTTAAGTAATTAGGATAGTTATGTTTGATTTGGAATAGTATAAGGATATTTTAGTCATAAGGACGATATAAGAATTATTTAGTCATAAGTAATTCTATTATATGCTTGGGATTTAACTTGCTCAACGAAATCAACCCGGAGATAATTTGTTTTGCTTTTGATTCCAGCAATAGGTTTGTTTTCGTTTTCTCCATTTTCATTTTCTAATCGGTTTTGTTTTCTTCATTTTTGTTTTTAGCGTTTTTTGTTTCTAATCATTTTATGCGTTTTCACTTTTTAATCGATTTTTCATTTTTGTTTCAAATTGTTTTTCGTTGCTTTGATTCCATTTTTTATTTTTTGGACCGATGCAGTTTTATAATAAACAAATATCAATTAATATGAACAATTAAAAACAAAAAATTAAATAAATAAACATATAAAAGAAAAATGACATATTTTATAATTATGTTTTATTTGTTGACCTCTATTAACTTAAGATAACCTATTGCATAATAATTTTTCCAAATGTGATTAACTGTATTTACCAAAAATTTAGGGAGATTATCTTTTAAATTCTTAACGTTTTAGTAAATGTACTTTAAGGTCTTTCTATTTTCTAAAGCATACTTCATAGTCTTTCATTTCGTAAATTATTATACTCTCAAGTCATTTCACCTAAAGAACATTATCTCTAAATAATAATGACCAAACCGTAATTTTTATCATTTTCTATATTTACCGGGGGTCAAAATGTAATTTTTTATACAAAATACTACAAATTCATTTCCAATTGTTCATATTGAGAGTTTCAAATTTATATATTTACTTAGTTCTTTAACGAAAACGGATTTGGAGCGCTTAGTATAAAAAATTATATTTTAATATCTACTGATGAAGAATGAAGATGTGAAAAAATATTTTTTAGTTCTTACTATTTATAAATAATATTTTTTTAGATGAAAGAATTTGAAAATATAATATCTTAAAAATTAAACAACTAATATATTTTAAAAAATAGAAAATATTAGAGTATATTTACTAAAATGTAATCTCTATTACATAATATATATATATATAATATATATATATATAGAGAGAGAGAGAGAGATGGCTTACATTTGTAGTAATTAAGGGGCATTTAATTGGGGGTAATCAGGAAAGAGAAAGTGATGAAACTGATTGTTTGTTTGGCCTTTTTAATCATTCCTTTTACCCATTTTTTAGTTTTGGCTTTTTCCCCAATTTTTTCAAATTAATTCCCCAACCCTCAAAGGGTTTTTTATTTCCTTTCCCTTCCTCGTTCCCCAAGCAAGTTTAATAATAATAATAATAATAATAAATATTATAAATAAGAAATAAAAATAATAATAATAATAATACATAAATAAAAATAATAAATAATAATAATAAATAAATAAATTATAATAATAAATAAATAAATTATAATAATGATAATAATAATTTTGATTCTCTAATTCAAACCAAACAATCACAAAAAAAATTAGGGGACAAACTATTCCGTTTTTAGAGCATAACCAAACATGAAAAGTTATTCTGATTCTCTATTTCCTTTCTACTTATTTTCCTTTCTTAATTCCATTCTCTTTTTCTGCGCGAACCAAACGTTGCTAAGAGTTTAGTTTGAAAAGTAAAAACTGAAGCCGCCAGTCTTATTTGAATGTTCTCTAAACGAATGAATGCGACCACTAGAATCTCAACGGTCTACAACTACCGATCTTCTTGGATTGTTGGGTCTAACTTTTTTACTTTCTTACATGGACTACAATGATAGCCCATTTATCCAACAAATCACTAGAAAAAGCTTTTTTTTTTTCCCTTTAATAAAAAAAAATTAAGAAAATTGTAAAAATTGTCATATTTTAAAAACTTAATTTTACTAAATATTTTATTTTTTAGACTATTAAGTTCATATTTTTATTATTAGTAAATATGCATAGTTTTTTTTTTTTTTCGCATTTAGTTACCTCCAAAGAGTTTTGAACCCAGAACCTTTTAGTCTTTGGTGACTTACCTCACCACCAGGCCAACCCCATTGGGTTTAGTAAATATGCATAGTAATTTGTACATAAAAGAAAATATAATATTGAAAACAATAAATATATATATTTGCCTACACTATATTGATAAATACAAATATTAACTCAACCAAATATGACAATTATAGTTAATATTCAAATTCTTTTGACATTTTATTGAAACAAAATTACAAAATCTAATAGTCTCCAAAAACTATAAAAAAAATGTTATATAGTTCTATTTTAATTAAATATTACAAGGATTTAATATTAGTTAAATTTTATATTTGATCAATAACAAACGTGAGGGGAAGAGGTAAATGACACATTTTATAGTTTTATAGGAGTAAATATCACATAATTTAAATTAATTATTTTATCTCGGTTTTTTGATTTTGTCTCTTTCTTTTTTTATTTTTAGGAGATAAAACTAAAATGGTAGCTAGAGTTTTGAAGAAGAAAAAGAAGATACAGACTATGAACATTGGTTTTTCGATTTTACTTGTTGTATTTAGAGAAAAGAAACATTTTAATAGTAGCTAAGATTTTAGAGAATAAAAAAAAAAAAAAACTTGTACTGATATATACCAGGGTATATGAACAATCTATATATCAATCATATAGCTTATATACCAGGGTATGCAACTCAAAATATACTAATCTCATCTTCTTCTTTCCACCACACTAAAAAAAAAAAAAAAAAAAAACCACTAACCATCATTAATGTTTCTCTCTCATCCATAAACAATAATACAATCTGAAACAAATACACAAACATATCTTCAAAACACAAAAAATAAACGATCCATATACTGGGTATTCAACTCATATACCGAGGTATACGACTCAAAATATATCACTCTCATATTTTTCCCTAAAAAAATCATAGTCACTATTAATATATCTTTCTCCTCCATAAACAACAATATAATTCAAAATAAAACATAAATATCTCTTAAAAACACAAAAATCAAATGAAAGTCAAAAGAAACATGGCAAAATCCTAGGATTCAAAAAAAAAAAAAAATCAAAAGAAGAAGAACGAAGTTGCACTTCCCTCGGTTCAAAACTGCTAGCCATGCGATTCAGTTGGTGGCAATAGTATGATCGGTCAGAAACTACAACGCCGTTAGGTGGAGGGGCGGCTATAAGATGAAGAAGATGAAAAAGAAGAAAAATGCAAAACACAAAACTTGGAAGCAAACACACACATAATTTTAATTCATTAGGGGTAAAAAAGTATTTTGATTCTTAAATATGCTATTTACTAAATTGAAATTTTAAAATATGTTATCTATCACCCTTTAAAAAGAATTACTACTATATTCTTTTAACAAGACATAAAAAAGAATAATTATGTTAAATTAAAGTGCTACCTAGGTGGGTGAGTATAGGTGAGTGAGTTGGTAAATGATTTTTTCTGGTTTAAGTGAAGTAATGGTTTCAAATTTATTTATATACGCAGCTGTTTAAAACTTGGGGTAAGAGCTTTATTTCTCGTAAATTAGTTAAAACACATTCAAGTCATTTCGTGATTGATAAAAAAAATTACTGCATATGTGAAAATTAAATGACAGACAAATACAACCCAGAGTAACTAACCAATTTCACTACCACCGTAAATAGTAAGGTCAACTTGTCTGGATAAAAATGTTTCCAAAAATACAAACTCGCTTATAGCCGTTGCGTTCCCCTGCACATGCACCGCACGTGACCTACCCCACCAAATATTTGAATTCGGACCTGAAGCGCCTTTTTCTCAAATCTCATTTAATAATTTATTCGCCTCCACTCTAAACGAACGAATCCCCCATATTTGAAAACTCACCACCGCTACTTCTATCTTCCTTCCTCTACCTCTCCTCCATTTCTTTCAGAAAACAAACATAACCGTTCAAGGAATTCCCTATCTCACTGTTCAGGTATTTCAATTTCTTTGTTAGATCTGAGATCCACATTTCGTTGATTATTGATGTAGAAATGCCGATTTCAATGATATTTAGGCATCTTATTCTCTGTTTTCTCTATTTGATTTTATGGTTTTCAGGTTTCGTTTTGGTCTGTTAAAACGAATCCGCGATGGACAATGCAGAGAGTGTAAGAGTTGCTGTTAACATTCGGCCATTAATTACCTCTGAGCTCCTCATCGGCTGTACAGATTGTATCACACTTGTTCCGGGGGAGCCTCAGGTATTAAAATATAAAAAAATTGATAACTCTTTGAGCTCATTCCTGCAATGAAGCGTTGGATTTCATTAATTTGTTTTACTATTAGGTTCAAATTGGTTCGCACGCGTTTACCTATGATTATGTTTATGGAAGCACGGGATCGTCTTCCTCCTCAATTTATGACGATTGTGTTGCTCCTCTTGTGGATGCTATATTTAATGGCTATAACGCAACAGTCCTCGCATATGGACAGGTTTTGTATAATTTATAAATAATTACTGGTTGTTAATTGTTTTTAGTTTTTTTAAACTTTAGGATGATTTGTTATTTGTTCAATTACAGACGGGTTCAGGAAAAACATACACAATGGGAACCAATTATACCGGTGATGGAAATAACTGTGGAATCATTCCTAAAGTGATGGAAAGTATTTTTAGGAGGGTTGAAAAAATTAAAGATAACACAGAGTTCTTGATTAGAGTATCATTCATTGAGGTGAAAGCCATTGACTTTTCCTTTTTGGTAATTACTTCATACTAGATTGATTTAACTAATTCTTTCTTGCCAACAGATATTCAAGGAGGAGGTATTTGATTTGCTTGATCCAAATTCTGCTGCTCCGTCGAAAGTTGAAGGGGCAAATCCTATTAAACCAGCTGTGCCAGCAAGAAATCCTATCCAAATAAGAGAGACAGTGAACGGTGGAATTACACTTGCTGGGGTAACCGAAGCAGAAGTTAGAAGCAAAGAAGAAATGGCGTCTTACTTATCACGCGGTTCTTTGTCTCGGGCCACTGGAAGTACTAACATGAACACCCAATCCAGGTCTTTATTTCATAATCTAATTCATTGTTATTTAAAAAGGTTATTTAAATTTCCACATTTTAACTGGGTTTAGACAAAGTAGTTAATTGCTGCCATTTGTTTTCAGTCGTTCTCATGCAATTTTTACAATATCTCTGGAGCAAAAGAAAATATCCCAAAATGTAAATGGAGTGAATAATGATGATATTGGAGATGACATATTGTGTGCAAAATTGCACTTAGTTGATCTAGCTGGTTCTGAACGAGCAAAGCGCACGGGAGCTGATGGCATGCGTTTCAAAGAAGGTACTCTAGTTTTTTTTTCTTAAACTATAGGGATTGCTAAGAAACCAAAATTTCAGTTTGGTTGATTTGAGAAAGAGTCCAAGTTACATACTATTGTATATATTTAGGTTCCCTTTATTATCTTACTTATTGTCAATTTATATGTCTCAGGCATTCATATCAACAAGGGATTACTAGCTCTTGGAAATGTAATAAGTGCCTTGGGAGATGAGAGGAAGCGGAAAGAAGGTGGCCATGTCCCATACCGCGATAGCAAGTTGACCAGATTATTACAGGTATAAAACTTATTAACATTTAATTTCAAAAGTGATGTTCAATAAACATTTTTCCATGTTATGTTTATAAAGACGACAACATGCTTGGCTTGTATTGTTTTACCTCATTAATCTATCAGCTTGAACAAAAAATTGCAATACCTTATCATTGATTGATGGTCATTTTGCTTGCAGTGAAAAGCGTATGGCTTTAGGGAGCATGCATTTGTTGAAATATTGAGCATATGAAATATATGAAAGTAGCATAAGCATGTACAGTTAGTTAGAGATCATGCTTAAAAATTCTGGTTATCCCTTAATTTTGTTAATGTTTTTTTGCTTCTTGCTAACAGTAAACTTTCAATTTTTAGGATTCTCTTGGAGGAAACAGCAAAACGGTGATGATTGGTAAGTCATTCATTAAATTAGTATGTTGTAGCATCCAAACTTTAATCATCTAGTCATGTGACAGCAAAAATTTTGAGCTTTTATTTATTCATATTCGTTGTAGCGTGTGTTAGCCCTGCTGACACAAACGCTGAAGAAACTTTGAACACATTGAAATATGCAAATCGTGCCCGCAATATTCAGAATAAAGCAGTGGTAAGTTTGCTTTTGTACCAATGTATGTATATTCAATTTTCATTATCTTGTCTTTTGGCTCACTTTGGATACCTTCCTGCTGATTTGCACGCTTAATTGTTTCTAAGGTGAACCGAGATCCAATGGCAGCACAACTTCAAAGAATGAGGAGCCAAATTGAGCAATTGCAAGCTGAGTTACTATTCTACCGGGGAGATCCAAGTGCACCATTTGATGAACTTCAGGTTTGTATATTTGTGTAAGAAGTAACTTTTGTACTAGTTTGAATTGCTCATCTGATATGCATTAATCTTTTGCAGATTCTCAAGCATAAAGTATCTTTACTTGAAGCAAGTAATGCACAATTGCAACGGGAGCTTCAAGAGCGTAGGTTTACCTGTGAGCACTTGACAAAACGAGCTATGGATATTCAGGTTACTCTCCATGTTTTTGTGTTTCAGCCTTTCAGTAGATAGTATCCCCTTTTAGTTTGTAGTTTTTGATATTTTAGATGCTAATAAAATTGCGTGATGAGATTTTACCCTTATTAATCATTACAGATTGAAAAGGATAAGTTGTTAATGCAAATTGATTCAGCTCGTAATGGCAAATCTTGGGATGAGATTGAATCTAATTCAGACAAGGTTAGACTCTGAGTGATGATTTACTATTTTGTTGTTGGCAACTTTTTGGCAATATAGCCAGTATAATTATTTGCTAAGAAAATTTTTCAAAATCTTCAGGATTTTGATGTGATGAAAACATATGTCTCAAAAATTCAAGAGCTAGAAGGGGAGTTATTGCGTTTGAAAGCCTCGTCAAGCTCAAAGCGCAATGGGCTTGTTGATTGTTTGGATTCAGATGATGATGGATTTCACTTAAAACAAGCTTCATTCCCATTTCTAAATGAGCTTTCATCCAACTCTGATACAACAGTTGTGGAGAATCCCGGTAAGTGTCATTCAATTTTTCAAATAGTTATGAGCATTCATTTTTTCTTAAACAAACACCTGTGATATCTTCTCATATCTGAGTATTCTGGTATATTTGATTCGGTATCAACTCCTTTTCAAGGGTTATATGTGCTCCAAAATTATTCAATTCATACCTGAGAACCTACCGGTTAGGAGGGTTCACAAGCAGTTAGAAATTCATACCTATGTTGCTTAATTTTTCTTTTGAATTTCTTCTTTTTTTATTTAGTTTTTATTTTCACTTACCTGAGTTGAATCTTTAAATCATTTGTAGAGGCTATTGAAGATGAGGAAAAGGAAAAGGAACTTGAACATTCTTCGCTTCAAGAAAAATTGGATAGAGAGTTAAAGGAATTGGATAGGAAACTTGAACAAAAGGAGGTAAAACTGTGGCTAATGCGTTTTACTGTCTATCCTTTTTGGCTCAAAAAATGTGGAGTTATTATTCATCTTTTAGATTTTGCCTACATCTATTCAAATTTAGCTTTTTGTGTTTACCTTTTTCACCTTTGCTTCTCTTATATGTGGTGTAGGCTGAAATGAAGCGTTTTGCGGGTGGCGAAACTTCAGTTCTCAAACAACATTATGAGAAGAAAGTTCTTGAGTTGGAACAGGAAAAGAAAGCTTTGCAGGTTTGTAATATTATGATATTCATGTCCAAATTTGATGGTTAAGATGATAGATACATCATTCTCTTTTTTCTGTTCTTCGTGGCAGAAAGAGATTGAGGAGTTGAGATACAACCTTGCAAATATCTCCTCTACTTCTGATGATGGTGCTCAAAAGTTGAAGCAAGATTATCTTCAAAAGTTGACTATGCTTGAGGCACAGGTAAATTTCAAATTTCTTTATCCCATTCAATAGTAATTGGTAATAGATTCATGTTTTGCTCTGGTAGGTCGCAGAGCTAAAAAAGAAACAAGACGCACAAGCTCAATTGTTGAGACAAAAACAAAAGAGTGATGAGGCAGCTAGGCGACTTCACGAAGAGATTCAGAGGATTAAGACACAAAAGGTGCCTTTTTATTCTATAAAGAGGCTATTTACTTTTTAACTTGATGATATTTATGATCTTGATGCTAGCGCAATTGCATTTTCTTTAGGTTTCTTTGCAACAGAAGATCAAGCAAGAGTCCGAACAGTTCAGGTTGTGGAAGGCATCCAGAGAAAAAGAAGTTCTTCAGGTATGTTCTGTCAAGTTAATCACATCATTGATTGTTGTTAAGATGCCCTCTCCTTTCTTTTTTTTTACCTTTTTTTTCTTGTACTGCCAGCTGAAGAAAGAGGGACGGAGGAATGAATTTGAGATGCACAAACTGTTAGCTTTGAATCAGAGGCAGAAAATGGTAAATTGTGGTGAAATTTAGTGCTAAAGACCTAATAAGTTTTAGGTGTTGAGTTTTCATTCTTTACATTATTATTTCAGGTTCTACAAAGAAAGACAGAAGAAGCTGCTATGGCTACTAAAAGGTTGAAGGATCTTTTAGAAGCTCGAAAAGCTTCCTCACGTGAATCTTCAGGTTAGAAGTATTATGTATCATATACTTCCTATATTCATGAATATATTATTTACTGACATGCTTTTATTTTCCCCAGGTGCTGGAAATAGCAATAATCCTGGGTTTCAGGTATTTATTCAATGGTATATTTATTTTGGTATATTGGTACTTTGGTAGTATTTCCTCTTATTGACACTGCTTTTTTTGAGAAGGCTATGATGCAAACAATTGAACATGAACTTGAAGTAACAGTCCGAGTACATGAAGTACGTTGTGAATATGAGCGTCAAAAGGAAGAGTGAGTTCCCATTTACCAATCCAGCTGGTTATCTACTGTTGTTTCTATACTGATAGTTCATTATTGTTTGGATATCATATGTTTGAGGACTCTTCTGTTTCTTATTTGATGGTTTGAATTTCAGAACAATATAATGAGGTTGCTGTTAATATTCTGATTCAAATTACGTGTTTTTCATTACTTCAGGCGGGCTAAAATGGCCAAAGAAATAGCAAGGTTGAAGGAAGAGACTGAGATGCTCAAACAAAATAATTTAAGGTGAAGTTTGCTTTGTGCTAATATTACCTGCAACACCATATCTATGTTAACTTTTTATTCAATACTAATTAATTGGATACTTGAATGTCATGAAATGCAGTGATCCTTCGGCAATGTCTCCTGGTGCAAGGAATTCCAGGATTTTTGCACTTGAAAATATGCTTGCTACTTCTTCTAGCACCTTAGTTTCTATGGCATCACAATTGTCGGAAGCAGAAGAGCGTGAAAGGGGTTTCAGTGGAAGAGGCCGTTGGAATCAAGTTCGCTCCCTGGCTGATGCTAAAAATATAATGAATTATCTCTTCAATTTAGCATCCTCCTCTAGGTGCATGCTGCGGGATAAGGAAGTCAACTGCAGAGAAAAGGATAGTGAAATAAAAGATTTAAAGGAAAAAGTAGTTAAACTCAGTAGTTTAGTAAGACATCTCGAAGTGCAGAAGACACAACTCATCCATGAGGTCAGGTCACAGGTTAGTTCCTCTTTTTCTTGTTTTTTAGATAATGCAATAATACTCTTCAAAGGAAAGACAAAAGGCAACAGAAAAAACATATTATTGGTGTCTTTGCATTTCGACTCTTTGAATTTAAAAAGTGAACAATACAAGTATAATTCTTTATTCTCTTATTGGTTTTCTTAAACAATTTCCGAGCTATTTAGAAGTTTCTGTTTAACCATTTTTCACTTGCGTTTAATTTCGTAGCGTCTGCCTTCTAGTTTATTAATTATCTTATTCTTTGATCACAGAATTTAGCATTGAAGAAACATTCCATGACAAATCAATTAGATTCTGGGGTTGGTGACCTCAACAATGCACATAAGTATGGATTGCGAAAGCAGGTAAATTTTCTTATCCACAACATAAACAACTATGAAGCTATAGTACTCATCTAGAAATTACTTTTCCCCCATTTCTTGATCGGTTTACATCAAGTTCAGTTGTTCAATTATTGTTACATATGACTTGCACCCCCTTTTTTAACAGGTGAATCGTAATTCTGTCATTTTATTGGAGGATATGGATACTTCAGAGTCAGATGCAGACTCAGCAGATGATGATGAATGGGTTGTGTCAGATGTGGACATGGCAGATGATGAATCTGCTAAGCCAGTGAAACGACATGGTAAGAGAAAGATTTCCAAGGGTGGTGGCAGTTCTGGTATTGGAGATATCAATAATCCAGAAAATTCCAAATTGGATTCCTCTAGTGAGGAAGGAGTTATTGCAACTGAACAAACTCCATCAGTATGTTGCACATGTACAAAATTTTCTTCATGCAAGACCCACAAGTGCCAATGTCGATTGGCGAAGGGCATCTGTGGACCATCCTGTGGATGTGTGCCTAGTAAATGCTCTAACAGGGAAGATAAGTCGGATGAGTTGGTGCAATCGGGTGAATCTGCAGATGACACAGACATGAATCAGGATCTTGCCTCTCATGGTGCAATGCTGCTTAGGAGTGCATTAGACGATAAACCTGTAGAGAAAAATGATAATAAAAGGAAACCTTTGTCAGATATTGGAAACACAGTGGTATGCTTCTTTTGACAAATATTATTAGAAATTCTCATTTGTTTAAAAGATATTATAATTTATATCTTTAACTTTTATACTGGGTATTATTATTAATTGTACATTTCAAACTTCCTGCAGGGCAAATCCAATGCACCAAAGCCTAACCAGAGAAAGAAATGGGGAAAAACCACAATTCAGTTAGTTCCTGTTGCTCCTACTCCTACCACTACACAATCAGAAAAAGCAGAAGTTCCACAAAAGGTGGATAGTAATACAGTTGAGGCTGAAGTGAAACATGCAGCCAAATCAGACAATAATATTTCAAGTGAGGCAGATGTGCCTGTGACTGTGAGGTTACCAAAGAGGTTTATGATAGATGCATCAAATAGCAACGCCCTTTTGAGAGAAAGGAATGCTGAAAAATCACATGAATCAGCAAATAAAGAACCCAGTGTACATCCCACAAGAAGTCCTGCCCGGCCGGCAAGAACTTCTGAGGAGAAAGAGAACTATGGCCGTTAACCTTGGAAGTAAATTTCCTGACACACCCCAGTTGTTCATTTACACTTTAACTTGAAACATTCTTTTGTTCTAGCGGATTTGGGGGCTGAGTTTTATGATTAATCTTGAATTTGTATGTAATTGGTTTGGGTGTAGGAAAGGAGTGAGATTGATTTCTTTCTAGAAATCCTAGAAGACAGGTTTTAGTTTAGTAATTTCTTGTTTGTTCTAGCCTCTGGTAGTATTTGTTGTTCTTGGTGCTCCACTAATGTTATGACAGAATTTATTAAATACAGTTAATTTACGTATCCATTAAATACAGTCATTTATTATTATTTTAAAGTAATTTAAATCAATGCTACATGTTTTAATTTTATTAGTTGGTTACGACACGTGAGATGTCATCACTCTTCCATCTTATAACTATTCTCAATTAATTTATATGGATTGTTATAAATTATAATGTCCGACGTGAATACCCATCAGCAGATATTTAAGTAATAACTTCGTTTTGGCTTCTAATGGCATTTTGAGCGTGAAATAAAGTGAGGAAATGAAGAGAGAAAACTTCAAATTTTAGGGTTGAGTTTCTAAAACTATTAGTAATTCTGGAAACAAAGGGATTCGATTGAAATTGTCTGAAAAAGTGTTCTCGATATTTTATAGAAAGGTAATTCTACAAATTTTTAAGAATTATTTAAATAAAACTTTCAGTATATATGTTTAGCTAATTTTTGGAAATTTGTGGTATTGATATTTTATAAAATAATAAGTTAATTATAATTTAGACTGTTTTCGCGTATTAGATTTCGTCGCTTGATTTTTAATATTATTTTTCTAGTCCTATTTTATCATGGTTAAATTTTTTAGTACTTCCGTCCCCAAAAATCGTTAAATGTAGATCAATTTACTGGAATGTCTTTTTAAATATATCAACCAAAAACCATAATGTAATTTTCCATAAATTCTATCTCCCTAAATATCAAAATGTAATTTTTTTTAGAACAGTTGGAAAATTACAAAAAAAAAGAAAAGAAAAGAAAGGAGAAAACCATAGATTGCAGTTGATCTCTAACCATTGCTGTGTCGGATCTTGGACGGACGGCCAGAGACCACCTATTGCTAGTCCAGAGACAAGTCAGCTCCATCAGCACCAAACCGCTGGCAATCTTTGCCAAAAACAACCTCAAATTGCAAAATAAGTGTTGCACAACCTGACACCTATTTTTGACAATTCAAAGGTCGATTAGAGACCAAAAGATAAAAGCTCAAGCGACAAAGAGTTTATTGATACCGAGTTTGTCATTGTTCATGGACGGAAAGAGAGAATGTCTCGAGTTGGAATACGGGCCATGCTACCCGAAATTTCAACTGCATAAATGGAGATTTTTCCACTGATCGAACGTTGAAACTAAGGACAAGTTATGAATCCTCATGTGGATGGTTTTAATTTGGTATTCTCATTTTCCTAGTTTATCTTCGGAATGGATGATGAATTTTGAGAATGAAAATTTTTATTTTGATCCTTTTGACTGGAGGTTGAAAATGGATAATAAAATTTGGTTTTAATAATTTAAATGGAGGCATTTTGGAAATTTACGTGAATTTAACGTTTTAAGTTTAAGAAACGGAATGATTAAAATGTCTTAATGGTAATAAAACAGAACAATTAAGAAAAATATAAAAAATCGAACTAACAGTAAAAAAAAAAACTATGGATCTCAAATAAATAAAGCACTCAATTTTTTCCCAAAAGGTAAAGCGGAAGCCCGCCCACAGGCCCTTTCCGCGATTTATTCCCATGTGATGTGAAGAAGAGGGAAACACACAAAATTCAAAAGGAGAAATCCGTTGTGAAGAAATCCGTTAGTTTCAGGAGGAGGACAGCATAGATCAGAGACGCTTCTTTGCTTGGAGAAGATGAAGAAGCCGAATCGCCGATCAAAAATGACAAGCATTGCTGTTTCCTCGCCTTCACCAGCCATAATTGAATGTAAAGAACAAGAGCTACAGCATTTTGATAGAAGAGTCAATGATTTAGAGAGAGAAAATGAAGCTCTTAAGGTTAGGGTTCTAAGTCATAGCGTCATTAGTCATAATTTCTTCTATTTCCTTCCTTTTTGTTTTATAACAATTATAATAGGTAATTTGAATCTGATTGTCTCCCGAGAACATGTAGGAATAATATTATTTGGATCACGTAGATGCGTTTCTTGCACTATATCGGTAGACATAATCACTTTTAATTTTAATTTACTAATTGATAGAGTGAGATTGAAGAACTGAAGCAAAAACTCTCCGATGTTTCACCTGCTTCAAGCGATGGCCTCCGAAATTCGAAGGAAGCTGATGATTCTGAAAAGTGTCGAGCCCTAGAAGAACAGGTATTTATATTAGAGTGACAATTTTCTTCAGCAGCATTGGCAAATTTCAAATGAATAAATATTCCTCTTCAGGTTATGGAGTTGAAGAAGAAACTAAGTGGACGACCTCAGCTCTCCGCACAAAAGCAAAGTTCATCACACAAACAAAAAATTAGTGATGCAGGGATATCGCTTCATGATGAAATTCAGAGATTAAAGGCTCAAAAGGTGGTTGTTTGGATCATACATGAAAATTGCCCTTGCAAGTTAATTATTTGGATGTGTATTTCTTTGCATTACTTATGGTAGTAGTTTTTCCTCTTTCATTTTCAAATTTCTTCCTTGAAGGTTCAACTTCTTTGCAAGATGAAGCTAGAGTCTGTGCATTTCAGGCTATCAAAGGCTTCACTGGAGAAACAAATTCTTCAGGTGATTTTTGTTGATTGTGCCTACATTAGTTATTCTTGCTTGGGAATTTAATAGTTTCAATGCCTCTTTATCCCAATTTCTCGAAGATCTCATGCCCCCAGTTTCATTCTCACACTTCTGTATGCTTGATTGCCTTTTCAAATATAACTAATGTGCCTATGGTCTTGTGATAAAGATGCAGTTGAGTTGAGCGCAAGGTAATCATCTATTCTACTGTCTATGAAAGAATTTCTTCAGAATTCATATAACTCATAAAAGGGGATTTGAAAGTTTCTTTCAATTGTAATGTGTTATTATGTTTAGACGCCATAAGTATGCTCCTAAGCAATAAGTTTTAGTTTTGTTATCCTTTTTGGTAACATTAAACAGATTGTTATCATAAGTTTTTGCCTCAAAAGGCTATGACATGTAATATATGTTTTATTTGATTTTGAGGTTCTGCCATTCTGTTTGCTGCATATTTGGCTGTGAGATATTAAACATAAATTACCAGAAATACTCAAAAAATTTCATTTGTCATGTTGGTATGATTGTAGTACCTAATTCTGGTAGGTCACTTTTCTGATGTTATGAGCTTTGATGACTCTGTGTTACGTTTTCCTATTAACAGCTTAAGAAAGAGGAAAGGAGAAATAATTATGAAATGCGCAAGCTGATTGCTTTGAATGAGAAGCAAAAGCTGGTAAGTTGATATAATTTTTAAGTTTCTACATTGTCCTCTCTGATGCTGCTTTTATATACTCATTCCCACTTTTATATACTTCGAGATCAGGTATTGCAGAGAAAGACGGAAGAGGCTTCTCTTGCTACCAAACGGCTGAAAGAGTTATTAGAAGCTCACAAATCTTCAGGTTAGCGAATCAACTGTTTGGTGCATTACTTGTTTTTTCACTTCATCTTGATTTATTAATTCCTTTTTCTTCATTTCAAAATCTCATTCAGGTTCCAAAAATGGTACTGGAAGTGGCGCAGGAATTCAGGTATTCTCTTGAGGAATATAATGTTTGTTTCTGTGGAATTATTAGTTGAGCATTCAAGTGACCTCTAAAGTATCATATTCCTCTTGACATGGAGCTGGTGCAGGGCATAAAGCTTGAGCTTAAAATTGCAGAAAGAGTGGAAGAAATACGTTCAGAATATGAATGCCAAATGGAAGAGTAAGTTCCTTTAGCTGTTTCAAGAGAAATTAAAATGACTGAAGTATTTTAATGCTCAGAGTTTCTTTTTATTTACTCAGTCATTGTGCTTTAACTTTAAGAATTGCTCTATCCCTGCCTTGGCCAGGTCTTTTTCAGTTAAAAGGCTTTCAGATTGTCTTGTTTAGTGGTAAATTTCAAAACTAAAGATGAATCCATTAAATGATATTTACTCAAGTGTTGCATTTGGCTAGGATGGCTGATGAGGTAAGAAAGTATGAGGAAGAAGCAGAGATGCTAAAGCAGGAAAATTTTAGGTGAGCTGAATATTTCCTGAAGTTCTACCATTTTTCTCAGGGCAGTGTTTGTATATAACCACCAACAGCTGAAAGACTTAATTTGGATATGTTCCCTGCCCTTTTAAGGTGCTTGTTAGAGGGTAAGGACGCTGACTGCAAGGTGAGGGATTTAGAGTTAAAAGACCTCAAAGAAGAAGTAGTCAGGCTAAGTAATTTGGTTAATCAAGCGGGCATGTTGAGGACTCAACTACATACAAAGAAGCTAGAAGTAAGTGCATTTAGGTGGTTTGCCACAGTTTTTATCTCCCAACTCGGGCGGGTTTCATTGTTATTTAGGCTTTGGTAATATCAAACAGATATCTCTTAGTGATCTGATCAAGTAGTAATGTATGTTTGTCGATCAGGTGAACCTGGTTAAGTCTTCTGTTTCTGCTGCTGCTACAACTAGCATTGACTCCAAGGGTACATCTGAATCTGAACATTCTGGAGCAAATAATGCTGGGTTGGGGAAATCTATGCCACAGTTGTGCTGTTCTTGTAGTAAGAAATCACTATGCAAGACGTCAAAATGTGAATGTCGAGCTGCCATGGGCGGTTGCGGAGCAGGATGTGGTTGTGCAGTCTCCAAGTGCACAAACAGAGCAGTTCTCTCTGTCAAGGTGGACAACTCACCACAAACTAGCCAAGGCTCGGTGCATTTTTCAGGCTCCTCAGAAACAGATAAAGTTGTTGTTACCTCTCAACCTGCTGGAACGGAGAACTTACCACAAACTAGCCAAGGCTCGGTGCATTTTTCAGGCTCCTCAGAAGCAGATAAAAGTGTTGTTACCTCTCAACCTGCTGGAACAGAGAACGATGATGCACCGATAAGGAAACCTTTACATGAAATCGGAAACAAACTGGTATGCCTTTTAATACTTTAGTTTCTTAGGATAAACTTTTTGAAATCAGCACTCCTAATGTTTTTTCGGTTCCTCCACTTCACTGCAACTTCTAGTTAACACGAATGTCTATATATCCCTACAGGTGAACTCAAGTCCCAAAAAATATAGGCAGAAAAAGAGAGGGCAGAAAGCAGCAGCTAATCTGCTAGATGTTGTAAATCATTCTTTTTCAGGGACAGAAAATGCAGACACAGCTGTTGTGGTGGATAAACCTAAGAGGTTAACGAGAGCAAAGAGATCAGCAGTTTCAAACGAGAAAGTTTGAACAGAGGAGAAATTATACAGAGAACATGAGTTTTACAGATGGATGCAGTTGAAATATCATATAACTGGGTACAAGATTTTGTGATACTGTTTAAGTCAATATGAAGTCGCTGATTAATAATTTGGGGAAAAGTTGAAGCTAATATATTGCTTTGCTCGTGACAGAGAATGTTTAGTTGGATTGATTAGTGTGTATTCATAGTGCACACAGAATTTTAAGCATTGTATGAGCATAAACCATTTTTACATATAAATTGTATCCCAATTGGGCACCAATGAATGTCCGTTCTATTTATGATTACTATAATCGACGTTTCAGAATTAAGCACAATACCATAACATAGAACGGGCAGGCCTTAATCAGGCATTACATTTTTGGGGTTTGCTTAGAAAATTCATTCAATAACAAATTGATCAGTCAAAGGATGAACAAACACTACTGTTGGAAAATATCATACATCTCCATCTACATCTCTTTTTTTATAAATTTTTGTGAACTCAATATTTTGGTTCCTGCTACTGATGCCAACTCTTCTCTGTAAGATGATGCTTATTGTAAAAATGGATTAACAGGTTGCTCGCCAAGGTTGTGGCCACCCAATGTCACCTCAGTTTTCGAAGTCCACAATATGGCTTTCGAGGTGCTGCAAACAACTCCATCTAAAATTTTCAATGATGTTTCAAGGTTTGCCTCCCCTAATTTCAAGTTTGGTAATCCAATAGTCAAGTTGATCCGCAACACAAGCAGACCCTGTGGAACCATATGAGCCGAATTTCTTAACCGAATTTTCTACTCCAAGGTACTCGTACACATCCTCCTCAAACACAGGGCTTATACTTCTCATGTCATCAAGACTTAAATCCCGAAGCTCACAGTTCTTGGCAACACACAAAGCTACAGACCTTCCGACTACATCATGGGAAGTTCTGAAAGGCATTCCCTGAACAAAAAGCAGCTAAGCAAGTTAGAAGAAATTTTCTGGACCAGTAATTTAAGACGTGTAAGCATTCTCTTAAACAAAACCAGATAAATCAATCGAGATGAAGGGGAAAAAGAGAAAGAAATCTGATGGAACTAGGGAATAAGATAACGGAGACAATGCCAAATGAAGCTTTATTAGCTACTAAACAGAGAAGCTCAGTCAAAAATTTGAAAGTTGAAGAGAAGTAAGATCTTCAAAATGGTGGAGAAGAATATTTAGCACAACTTACTTTCTTCACAAGATAATCAGCAAGTGTTGTGGCGTCAAGATGTCCGGCAGGCAATGCCTTCTGAATTCTCGCATAATTAAAGGTAATGTTCTGTGCAAACTCAGCTGAAACTTCAAGCATCCCTACAACTGTCTTTACACTATCAAATACAGGTTCCTTATCTTCCTGTTTCAAGAAAAATGATTAATCAAACTCACTGGTTGACTATGCAACAATAAACTGTGAGAATAGGGTATGAGATATGTATTTCTAGTTTGGGACGCATAAAAATTCAGGAGGGACATATTTATATACAGAAAGTTATGATGTATACTTAAGATAAAGGGCAACAAATGGAGTTGCAAAAGCAATAGATTGATGTAGTCTAATCTTTCATTGGTAAACAATCGAGTGTCAAATAAATACCTGCAGATCACGATTATAAGCAAGTGGAAGTCCTTTGCACAATGTGAGAAGTGTGACGAGGTCTCCAATGACTCTAGCAGACTTCCCTCGAACAAGTTCCATAGGGTCTGGATTTTTCTTCTGAGGCATTATGCTACTTCCAGTTGATACAGAATCGCTAGGTATGATAAATCCAAACTCCTCTGAAGCCCATAATACCCATTCCTCACCCAGCCGAGACAGATGAATTGCTGTGATGGAGTTAGCAGAAAGAAACTCCAAGACAAAATCTCGGTCCGAAACTGCATCAATGCTATGAAAATAATGAAACATAACCAATTAATTACCTGAGGAAAGTAGATAAAAGAACTATGCGACATAAAATGAAATGATGTAAATGATATGCATAATGTCAACCCAAACCAACCCAACCCATTTATTAGGCAGTCCCTTCTCAAAGCATTCAGTTCATAGTAAACTGAAATGTTCAACTAAAAAATTCCTACAAAAATGCATTGAAAAAGCTTCCAGAAAGGAAGTATTGGTCATTTAGTAAAATTTAGCAATTAGTTCATATAGGGATACCCCCCCGAAGCATCAGGAATCCAACAACACATAGGAACTATAAAGTTACATAGTAAATCAATAGCCATTATTGGACTGATAAATTTTGCCACTTAATTGATCAACCCAATTTCCTTACTATGGATTGAGGAAGGTTGTCTTGACCAAGAACATCTAGTTTAGAACCTTAATAAGCGGTCAAAGATTGAGCACATACCTGTTCCTCATTGGAGCAGTGAATCCTAAAGCACCAGAAGTCATAAACCTATCAATGGGTAGACCAGTGCCAGCCAATGCACATGCACCCAAAGGAGAGAAATTCAGCCTTTCTCTACAATCGAGTAAACGACCAGCATCACGTTCAAGCTACAAGACACGTCATGGTAAATTCATCTTCAATGCACCATGATATGCTTTTCCAAAGTATGCATATAATTATTTACAGATGCTCCAGAATCCAAAAGGGTAGCCAAAAATATTAAGTTGTTACACTAAAGGGTTCTAACAAATTCTCAGTAGCAGCTTTCTATTGGAAGGCTAGTATTGATATCCTTTTCATCATTAGTTAACAAAGTTAATACTTCTATTGTGAGTTTGAATAATTTAAGTTTTAAATAAGAAAAATAGAATTATGTTACCCAAGAATAAACGCTACAAAACTATAATTTCGCTCATGAAAAATTACCTGCTCAACATATGCCAACAGAAGATGAGGCAATAAAACAGGCTGTGCCCTTTGCAAATGTGTATAACCCGGAACAATGAGCTCCTTATTCTTCAAAGCTAGAGTCACCAACGCAACTTGTAGATTTCGTATGCTCAAAAGAATCCTATTAATAGCATCACGACACCACAAACGAAAATCAGTCAAAACTTGATCATTTCTGCTCCGAGCTGTATGGAGTTTTTTTGCTGGCTCGCCAATCAAATCAGTAAGAGCAGCCTCAATGTTCATATGGACATCCTCCCTATCTGTCCTCCACAGGAATTCACCATTTTCAATGTGTCTTTGAATCTCATCAAGACCTTGTATAATACTATTCCTATCACTTGCACTTATCAATCCCTACCAACACAACCATGTGTAATCATTTAGCATTTGATTAAAAACATTTTCATATATAATTGCCATTATTAGTCAATCCCTCTTTCTTAGGGAAAAAGATTAATGCATTTGCATTCATTGCATTGTGGGAATACACTAAAATTTTCCGAATTAGACCAAAAAGTTATTCCTTTTTCCTAAGTTGCTCTTGCATTTTCTTATCAACCAAACATTAAGAAAAATTATAAAAAACTGAAAGGAAAACAGAAAAAAAAAATACCACTTGGGCGAGCATAGAAGCATGGGCCTTGCTACCCATGATATCGTGCTTATAGAGCTCCTTATCAAAAGAAATGGACTCTGTAAATTTCTCCACAGCATCAGTGACGCTCTCTTCAAATCTTCCTCCCCAAAGCTTAACCTCCTTATCATGCTTTTCCTTGGTTTTAAACTCGGACTGAGAGGAACCATCCAGAGCACTAGCTATGACTAAACTATCGAATCTTCCTTGGGGTTTAGCATCAGGCTGTGAGAAAGGGAGGGATAGGGATTTGGTTTTGTTGCGGGTAGTGAAGGAGGCCATTGATGAAGAGTAGTGAAGTCGGTACGGCGAAGATGAGAGCAGAAACGAATATGATGTCATTCTTTCGAAAAAGACGGCTACTGCCTGAAACGGAGATTTTAGCAGGGTTCTCCGTTTTCTGCGAAACAGAGAAGTGGACTCGCTCGCTGTATTATGGGTGCCATCCTGCAGGAGGGGAGAAGGTGGAATTTGGGCCTACTTCTATCCGGCTTGGGCTCTATCATTTACCGTTATAGTAATGGGTTTTTGCAAAACTACACGAAACGACCACATAAAATAAAAGGGCAAACTTAGAGAATAACATAAAATGTTGGTGTGATGAATCTGAGATTTGCATAACCATTTCAAGCAAGTTGCCGTTGAGTTTCATCACTGTCATCGGAGATAAGGCCAATTGCAGAAGCTTTTTGTTTTCTGAAAAATTTTATGTTTTCTGATTAGTTTTTGATGATGATGATGTGATTATGAGATGATGCTCTGCAATTAGTCATCAAAATTTCTTAATTTTGGTTTTGTCTTCATTTTTGTGGGTTAATTGACTGAAACTATAAGTCAATAAATTTATTTTCATGTATTCTTTAGAAAAATATAGCGAAAATAAAATTATTTACTGCTTTGTTTTAACGAAAATATAAGAAAATAAAATGAGGGAAAGTGTTTTTTTTTTTTCCCCTTTTATTACTTGTGAGTATGTTTTAACAAATTAATAGTAATTTGCATCCATTTCCTTAACAATCGGTATTAAGAATTATGAGAAGATATAAGAAAATAAGTTTATATATGTAAATTTATTAAGAAAATAAAAGAAAATAAATTTATTTCCCAGCAACTGATAACCGGAAGGAAATAAAAGTAAATAAATTTATTTACCAATTGATGGTGGCAAGCAGCGAAAAGAAATAAAAGAAAATAATTTTATTTTTCGGCAGTTGGCGACCGGCGGCCCCTGAAAAGAAATAAAAGTAAATAAATTTATATACGAGGAACTGATTTAGAAATAATAATAATAATAAGGGCATATGTGTAAAAGAGCCTTATAAAGTGCTACAAAACTGATAAAAGTATAAAAATATTATTTACTAATTACAAACATTATAAAGTGATATTAGTTATAATTTCTCAAAATAAAATATTAGTTAAAACTTAAAAGAGAAAAAAAAAATGATGAGCTACAGCATATTTCTTTTACAGGGAGGGAGTATATGATGAGCCCATTTGCCAAAAGAAAAAAAAAAAAAAAAAAAAAAATATATATATATATATATATATATATATATATATATATATATTGAGCTACAAATAGTTTCAAGTAGCCTTGCATTTTTTCACCAAAAATCACAGGTTCAAACTCTTTTGAGGATAACTAAAGAATAAAAAAAAAAAAAAAAAAGCCTTGCATTTTTTCAGTGATGCTATGGCGCATATTCCAGCGGAAGTCTATTTTTGGCAAGATTACATAATTGTCAGACTTACATTTTTCGACCACTTTCAGACCTGAAACTGCCGGTGCAATTCAACAGAAAAGTGAGCAATTAAAGATTTGATATTTTAATAAAATAAAATAAAATTGTCACCAAATGTGTATATTTTCCCGTAGTCATTGTTAAAAAACTTGTACTCGTTTTAGACTTTTAGTTCATGGAGGAAAAACGTACAAAACTATCCATCTATTTTATTTAGGCTGATACAAGGCTGTGAATGAGCTGATTCTTTCAGAGTTATTCAGAGTTCAGTTCAATTTAAGCTCATTGGAAAATTAAATGAGTCAGTTCAATAATTAAACGAAACGAAATTTCAAGCCAATTACCAGCTCGTTTAATTTTATTTTTGTCTAAAATATATATTAAATAAATATTTTTAGTTTGAAATTTCATATCTATTGTAATATAATAATTAATTAATGCTTAAAAAATAATTTGTATTTAACTATCCACCTATTATCTCTTTCTTTTTCTTCTTTAGAATTTTATAAAAAACGAATCGCTCGCGAGCTACTTGAAGCTTGGCTCTATAAAAGCTCGTTCGAAAACTAAACGAGCTGCTTGAAAAGTAAACAAACCGAGCTTGAATTTGGTAATATTCGGGTTCAGCTTAGCTCGTTTATAACCCTAGTCCAATAACATCGAGATCTCTTTACTATTCCACTTTTATCATTTAACATCGAGATCTCTTTACTACACCTTTTTTTGTTTTTGAAAACATGAGGGATTTATTGCTAAGAGGTTAGTCAGAGTTTGTGCACTACACATGTTTGATATTTTGCCTTAACAAAAACAACTCTTATATCTCTGTTATCCTGTCATCAACGTCTACCCATCTAAGACTTAGAGAAGCAAGTTGAGAATGCTCGTCAATAGAATTTCATGTACGTTATTGAGGAGTGTCCTCCAATATGCCAAAAACAACAACATTCTGTTTGCTAACTATTCACGTGCTTTCCTCAATTTGATAGTCAAGTCAAGCATTGTTACAACGACAGCTGAGAGGGTGCTCGTGGATAATAAATGTATAGTATGAGAATTTGAGAATATCATTATATTAGTAAAACGAACGAGAATGCGAAATCTATTACAAGGACCTTTTATTTGAGAGGATTTTCAGATGAAATGTTTTGACAAATGAAATATGCCTCTGCAGCTTTTTTTTTTTTTTTTTTTGTAATTATAAATATGGTGCATGTAGGTTAGGTTATAAACATATTTTAAATAAATTTCAAAGAATAGTAAACAAATTATCTACATATAGTAATAGCTCTTTTTTTTTTTGAAGGAAAGTTGTAAGACTATTTTATTCATACAATAATAAATCCGAAACACAATTTGGTGGAGTAACTCTCCAAACCACCCTATTCTATCGACATGATGAAAGCTCGAGCTAGACTATAAACTGCACCATTTGCAAAATGCCTTACAAACTCAAGACTGACATTTCTCAATTCACTTAAAAAGAGATTTATAATCATAAATTAATAGATTGAAAGACAAGTTATCCTTGTAACTAGGATCAATAATAGTCCGAACATAAGTTTGAGTATCTTACTAATCACATAAACATATTATAAATAGATGAAACATTGAAAGCACTTGGTAAACAATGATAGAAGCAAGACTAAAAGCCATTTGTTTAATAATTATTTTTTGACCTCTTTTGACTTAAAATGAAATTTCCTATAATTATTTTATTAAGTTAACATAATATGCATTTTAAAAACATTTTGTACCTCTTTTTGTAAAAATCCGAAAAAGAAAAGAGTGAAATTAATATTAAATTAAAATGGATTATTATTTAGAAAAATTATTTGATTATTTCTTTAAATAATGAGTGAAATTACAATTTTTTATTGATACATACATGGAATATTTATCAATAAAATATAAAATATATGATAACGTCCATGTTTAAATTGTTGGGAAATAGGTTACTTAGACGTGCAAAGCTCTCACACATACTCCTTTAACATGAAGGTTCTGAAGCCTAATTTATCATAACGTATACATTTTTCCTCATTAGCAAAATACACAACAAGAAAAAATTATAGCTACTTGGGAGTGGTCATGTCTTCTCGCTTATCTTTTATGCCATGAAAAATGAAAGTCTTGGGTTCGATTCTTTCAAACTACATTTCAAATAGTGGCTGATTTCTGTTGTGCAGCACACAGTATTTATTCGACCCATTAAGCTTCCCTATAAACGTTAAAAAAAAAGAATAAAATATATATATATATATATATATATATACACTTTGTATTGTGGCTTGTACATTTTCATCTTTTTGCTGGAGACATGCAAACCAAACTTACACTAAATGATTGCTTTCATCCTCAAGTTTTTCATTTCCTTGTATTTCTCATATTAATAGAAACACAACTTTGGGAGCTACAAGTTTCTTCAATTGCATTCTCTACTGACTAATACTTACTATAAATTAAATAAAACTGTATTACTATTAAAATTTAATTTAATTTTTTGACAAATATTAAAATTTCATTAGCTGAATAATATCAATAAATTTCTCTCGAGTTGGATAATTTACTCGTAATAAATTTAATTAACTTCTTCATGTGTAAAATATCCAAAATATTCTCAAATGACAATGAAAATGTCCAAATCATTGATGTCTACAAAGAGGATAATGCTCGGACCAATTTGTTCACTAAAGACCAACTTTGGATTCAGAAAGACGTAAGTATTTTTTTTATAATTCTTTTTCAGTGGAGTTGTTTTCTGAAATTGGGTGAAAAGATTCCAACTTTAATCTATTATTTGAATCATAAATACATTTTATCACTAAGCTATTCTTTTTTTTTTTTTTTTTTTTAAGTTTAGTATGCTCTTTTTGTGAAATTATTTATCTTACAAATATTATAATATAAATTTTGTAATTTACTATTCTTATATTCCATAAAAGAATCATTTTTGTTATATTCTCTTTATTAATATATATATTACCTCTATTTTTTATTAACTGAGATTTTTATTATTTACATTTATTTTTTTTTATAATTTTTTTTTAAAAAATAACAACTCACATCCACTTAATATAAAAAGTAGATTTCACATATACTAAAGATAAATTATATCTATTATAAAATAAATAACATAATTATCTTAACTTAATGAAAAAATACTAAAAATTTTAATTATTTAAAAATAAAATTTTAGGGTAAATCCTTATCGTTTTAAGAATAGAAGTAGAATATTGCTTTTCTTTTTCCAGTTTACTTCTAATAATTGAGTGACAAATATAGTGGGGTTTGGTTATAGGTAGGTCCATGTCAGAAAATAATGGGCAGTGATATATTTTTCTTGGCCATATATTCCCAAATCATCACATAATTTCAAAAAAAAAAAAACCACAAAATAGAATTTGATTGGAAAAATTATTTTGTCATTGTCAATAAAAAACAATAAACTATCATGTGGACAGTTGGTTGGTTGATGTAAACCCAAAACTGTCCTTTCCAAAATGTGATTGAATTAATCCAATAATAATAATTACAACTCAGAATCACATAATTATACAAAAATTTGTGGGGCCCATCTTTCCTTTACATGTGGAAGAATGAGAGCCTTCACCATACTAATCATCTTGTCTTTTTGTCTATTATAACATTATGAACTTTGGGCAAGATTTTCATGAAATATTATTATTATATGGTTTAGAAGCCACATAGGATGACATTATTGGCTCCTTTTGTGCTTATCAAAGATCTAATCTAAACCAACCCGAACCACCAGACCAGAAAAAGATCTAATCTAAAGGATGTGACTGGAGATTAAAATAGATTGGTTTGCACTAGATTACTGGGATATGACAATTTCGATAAGGATTGGTATTTGAAATGGCGTAATTGATTGATTGATAGACAAAAATATGTGATGAGGGATCAATACTATAAAAATGATTTATCACCAAACCAAGCATCTATTATGGGGAGTAGTTTTCATTTTGACCAAAACAATGTTTCGAGAAAACTAAATTTAAACAAAGTGTTCATGTAAACTATAGTAATTCACAATTTTCTTTTTAATAGAACTATAATTGACATTATAACACCAATCCACCATAATAGAAGTGCATCAACACCCAAAAGATACGTCTATAAAAATAATTTTCCCACAAATATACTTCCGCGAAATATACTCCACCCGTTAGAAAAACTTGCGCATTAGGTACTTATATTATTTGCATCGAAAGTTAAAGTTTCGTATAAAAAATAAATAAGACATACCCATTATTAAAAATTAAATATAAAAACAGAAGTCCTTGTAATAAGTAATCTGATTTGCTAATCTCTTAAAAAAAAATAAGAGTAACAAATGACAAATCATTCTTTAAACTCTAACAATTTTGAACTACTGACAAAAAAAAAAAAAAAGATACGTAACAAATGACAAATCATTTTTCAAACTCTAACAATTTTGAACTACTGACAAAAAAAAAAGATAAATCCTTTTTTTTATATAGATTTTAGAGGATTATTAATTGTTTATTATTATTTCTGTCTTGGTATTGGTGAAAAACTAATTTGTGTTGGTATTGATGAAAAATAAATGTAAAGAATTATAAAATACAGATAGTAATATTATAGAGTACCAATTTAACCATACTTAAGAATGTAGACTTCAAAAAAAAAAAAAAAAAGGTGGACTTCAACTATATATGAACTTATATATATAGGAAGACTAGTTCTTGGAAATTCAATGAATAAATATTCTCCATTAATAAAATATAAGTCCTCTTGTATTTTTAAATTTCAATAAATTTAATTCCAATTACTAATATAACAAGTTATAATAAATATAAAAAAGAAGGGTTGAAATATAAAGAGTGAGAATGCTATAATCAAATAACTCAATGTTTTACTATTATTTTGTCAAATTTATTGTCTTTCTTAAAAAATGAAAGTGAGTTTATATTTATAATAAATGAGATAATAACCTTATATATATATATATTAATTTTTTTAGAGGAATCACATTTTTTTCATAAACATCAAATATGACGAGATTATTGTGTATTCATAATAAGTATATATTAATAGATTTTTTTTTTTCAGATGAATCATATTTCTTTCACAAACATCAAATATGGCGAGATTATTATGTATTCATAATAAGTATATATTAATAGATTAATTTTTTTTTTAGAGGAATCATATTTCTTTTATAAATATTAAATATGGCGAGATTATTATGTATTATAATAAGTATGTCACATATATATACATATTCGTAGTTTGATGAGAGGTCAAGTTCATGAATTTCATAAATATTGAAAATCTCAAAGTATGATTAGTTCTTATTGCTCTCGAGGTGGCTCCCAACAAATTATTTTTGAGTTTATTAATTATATTTACCCATTCAAATTGTTTGTTTAGTGTTGTATACTATACTCCAACTTTTGGATGACATATCAAATTGATTTTGGCTAACTATGTCTCTTTTAGTTTCCAACTATTTTCAAAGTCAATTTTCAAAATTATATTTTTAAATTCTAATAAAATAATTTATTTTTTAAAATACATGGAACAATTAATAAGATATGTTTCTGTTTCGGTTTCGGTTTCGGTGTTTCCCCCTTGCTTGAACTCCTATTATTCAATTCTTTCTTATGTTCCCCCCTCCCCTCTAGCTACAAAAAAAAGTTACTCCAAAATTTTAAAAATTAATGGAAAATTTTATATAATTTACGCTCATAATAATAATAATGCAACATTATAAATTTGTCCTTTTGTAACAAAACAAACTTGTAAATTTGATTTTAAGTCGATATTAAAATTATTATCTGTCATGAACCCTACTACTTGGGGTGAGAATTCGGTACCCATACTGATTATTGAATGCAATTCTCATTTACCTCATACTGAAATCCTTGAAAATTACTTAATACTTTCGGTTATTGAATTTATTTTACTAATTTAAAATATTTATCATTATTGAATTCTTGATATGAATATTCTGTCAAATATAAAAAGTGTCGTAATTTATTCATCAGATAAAAAAGAAAATTCAAATAATAATATTTAATAACCATTTTACTGATTATCAAATTTCATAAATGATAACAATATTCCACAGTTAATTTACTGATTTATTAAATATTAATTTACTGATCACCTAATTTGATAAATGGTAATAATTTTCCGAAACCAAAATCAAATTATGTCATTTGTTCTGTTTGGTATTCGTTAATACCGCTCACCCATGCAACAACAAGAAAAGTTCTTAACTGCTGTGTACGTAATTGAAGTGTATGACTTTAATTTGTCCAGCTCACTCTAGTTATTTATCATATAAACTTTTTTGCCTCTTATCTTAAATCTTAAATATATATAAAGGAAAGCCACACTATTTTTGAGAAACTCTCTCCATCCACTATTGCCTCAATTTTTTCCCTTTTTTTTTTTTCACAAATTTTCCTTCTCTAAATTTTAATTTCTATCTTATTTAATGTTTGTAACGTAAGTTATTGAAACTCTAAAAAATGTGATTAGTTTAAACTGAGGCCAGACGTTGACCTTATATAGAAAGTTTAAAGAGGTCCCACCGCTTTCTTGTCCAATAGAATTCTTTGAACCTCTCGAATTTTAAAACCTAGGTAGCCTCTAGATTCTCGAGACCCATCAACCCAATGGAGATGTCACATAGGTGACCTCCTCTTAGCTTGGACATGGGCGACCTCCCCTAAGGGGTGAATAAAACCGAACCATAAATTGAAACCGAACCGGAGCTGAACCGAATAATCGGTTAATCGAATTTTTTGTTCGGTTTTTTGTTCCTAAAATTTGTGAACCAAATTTTCGATTCGTAAATTTAATAAACCGAATTGAATTTTAAACGTGAAATTTGGTTAAAACTGAATTCAAACCGAAATTGAACCGAAATTTAGTTGAAACCGAATTTCGATTTGGTTTTCGGTTTGTAAATTTTATATTCTGTTTTGAACCGAAAATCGGTTTTCGATTCAATTACAAAACTGAACCTGTTTTGCCCACCCCTAACCTCGCCCATTAACTTGATAAGGATGACCTCTTCTTTTGGAGGGTCTCAGATATAAATGGGGGCTTACAGATGTCCTTCTCAGTGCAAGTCATTTCATGTATTGAATTAACTAGCCTTACATGTCAAAGGTCGTATTTAGGACTCAAATACTATAACTTTCACTGGTAGAATGTTATGAAAAATTGAGTATGACATTTGAGTGGGTAGCTTTAAATACATAACAATCTCTAACCCTGGGTCGATGAAGAGATCTTGTCGGCCTCTTATGACACAATACTTAGCCCTTTCTAGATTAGAGTAACCTTATTAAGGAGAGGAATACATCGAAGAATCTCTTCGTAGCGACCTCTATTAGATGTTCGGCTAGTATAGAAGTTTAGAATTTATTTTAGGAAAATACTAAACTAAACAAAGACAAAAAATAATAAAGAAGCCACCGATTAAAAAAAATCAACGATGGCTAAAACAATCAAATATGATGAAAATTACAAAAAAAAAAAAATAATGTGTTATTTAGTAACATATTAATTGATTGATGAATTATAGATGAATTTTCTTTTGCTTTTATTTTCTTTATTTTGTTTGGTTTTTCTGTTCTATTTTAAATTTAATTTTTAAATTACACATATCATATAAATTTTATACAAACTTTTATATGCTTTTATGTGTGAACAATGTATTTAGACATTAAATATTAATATTTACATTTTTATGTTTAACATTTTACAATAATGAATATGAATTTATCATAATATTGGATTATGCTGATTTTCTTTTTCAAAAAATCTGCTTTAATAAATTTTTACAAGCTTAACTTTAATTTATATAGTAAATAGTTACATTATGTAATGACAATAGTGAAAAAAAAAATTATTCTAAAAAAAAATAGTGGAAAAAAAAATACTTAAAATGGTAAAACTCGATTATTTTTTTCGATTACCAAATACATATACTAAATCTCCGTGACAGACGTTAATTATAATTCTTGAAAATGCAAATTAAGAATGTCAAATTCTTTTAATAGCTAAAATATAGATAAATAATTTGATAAAAAAAATAAAATATAAATAAATAAATTTTATATAACAATTCTCGATACTCAATTATCTGTATGCAACGTATAACACTATCTGCGCAATGCGCGAAGGAAAACATTGATTTATTATATAATTTTAAAAAATGAAAAAATTAAATAAACCGTCGATTTTGAAACAAATCAGAAATTGAAATTTACAGCAAGTGGGTTTTGCGATTTCCAGGAAGGGTGGCTTTCATTTACTTGATCCACACATTCACGCAAATCCATCTTCTTGTCCATTTCTCCTTCCACGTCGCCCTTTTTTACCGGCCGCCGTACAGCCGCACATGTCTGACCTGGCATTCGCCGGCTTCGTGGCTCCACTCCTCTACATCTCATATCCACAATAACTCTATTTTTTTTTTTGACATAATTATCCTCACCCTCTCATTTTAAATTCCCATAGGGCCATATTTCTCTACGCGTTGAAGTAGAGCTCTTTTCACTTACGGAACCGGAAGTCTTCTTTACAAATTATTTTTTGAAGCTCCTATAATTACAGAAAGAAAATAAGAACCCAAATAAATCTCTAACCTTTCTTCCTTCCTCTGAATTTGTAATTCCAAATACAATTAGGGTTCCTGCATTCGAATTTTGCCGTTTAAGGTATCTGCATTATACCTTTTTTCGTAGAGTCGTGCCTTTTTGTATCTCCTCTAATATTCCATGTTTCAAAGACAAGTTTTTTTTTGGGCGATTACTTGTTCTGATTGTTGATTATAATTGGAACAATTTCAGTAAAACCCAGATAAAGAAAAGCTTGAGTGTTGATTTTTATTTCATGAATTCTTCTTATTTATTTATCATTTTTATTTATATAGTTTCTTTATCTTGTTGATTTCATGATTGTTTAACGTTATTGTTCTATTTTTGCCTAATCTATTTGTTTTCCTATGTATTCATTCTATTTTTAGTTTTAGTTTTTTGTTTGCAATCTGTCTGGGAGAGCCTAGATTTCCTCTACTTTGTGAAAATTTCTGTCTCTGTCTTGATTCATTGAATCGTTTTTGACAGTAGGTATATTAAAAGTCTTTGTTGTCAGCTTAGCTGCTTATGGTTTTGCAAAGGGGGGTAATTGGTAGGTAGCCAAATTGGAAGAAGGAAAACAATGTGGGAAAAAAAAAATTGAACCTTTTAATTTTATATTTGCCTTTCTATCCTTTGTCCTTCGTATTTTCTTTTATGGTAGATTAGGCAGAAGTTTATAAGTATATGTCAAAAGAATTGTGCAAGGCTTAGCTTAGATCTTTGTATGATTGTGCAGTTCAACTAAAAGAAAAGGAAATCATAAGAAGGTTTTTAATCTTTTTCCATTTCTTTGATTTGCCTGTGCCCAGATCGTGTTTTCCTTGGTTCTATAGCATTCTTTTCTGTTTTTGTTTTTTCCTTTTTCCGTTCCTTAGTTCTAGGAGTCTTAATATGTTTATGATGTTCTCATTTAAATTCTTCTATCAGGAAAAAGGAATAACCATTCATTATGGCTGTGGCATTTACCAATCTCTCGTGGTGGTTGTGGAGTGGGAAGCATCAAGAGCCTAGAATCTCAAGTGCATCTTCTTTGAATACCCGACCTGATGTGGATTCATGGGACTCGGATACTTTGAAATTTCCATCCGTTCGTGGGGCTAATGTGGCTTCTTCTTCATCTAGAAGGGTCAAGCGAAAATGGCATAGCCGGGAAGAAAGGAAAATTGATAGGGAATATGATGTTGTTCTTGTGCCATCTGATGGTGGCTGTGTTTCTGGGTCTGAATCTGATGATTCAGATTATTCCATTGGATGGTTAGAGCCTCATGGACCTGGATTCCACAGTGACGATGAAACAGACAACAGTTTTGCTGTACTAGTCCCATGTTATGGGAGAACTCAAGATAAGGTATTTGAGAATTCAAAGAACAAACTTTTCAATGCCATTGTCAACATTCAAGATGGTTACTCTAATGGTAAGCGCCATATTCTCTTATTTCTTTTATTTCCCATGAAATCTTTTATGTTGCTATTATCTGATTTAGAATGTACTTGTTAGATTATTGTGTGATCGGTGTGCATTAAGACATCTGATGGTCGCTCCAAATGCAGAATTACTTTTTTTTTTTTGTTCTTGCAATGTTTTATGCAAAGAAATGCAATTGCTTTAGAAGAGAACCTTTAAATGGAATATTAACGTAATCTGTTATGGGATTCAGCATTTAGTTTGGAAATCTATTGCAGCTTTTATGAAGCAGGTTGTTCTTATCTACTGATCTAAAACAGGAAGAAACTTTTTTTTGATTAAAACTGTTGGGGGAATTGCATTGATGGAACTTAAAATCGAGTTGATAAGTTTCCTTTTTGTTCTCTGGTCTTTTTATGTTGACATATGTTAATTGGAATAGGTGTCTGTGTGGTCCTCATGTAGTTGCTATTATATCTGAGTGTTTAATAATTTCTCCCACTTCACCATCAATGTGCAGAGAGCAAAAAGTACATGGAACAATGGCTTTCTTCCCTCCAGAACATCTAACATTTGGTGCTCCAAATAATTTGGAAGAATTTTCCCTGTTGAATTAGTTTAACGTAGAAAACTATATTCTGTACTAGAAGATATAAATTGGGAAAAAGCAAAGAAAAACAGAGAAAGAGACAGCGATGAAGGAACGAGGAGCACAAACAAGATATTATGTGATCGCTGAAGTTTGTTTTGTGATTGTGGTGTAATATAACTTTGAAGAAAAAGAAGGAAAAAGAAAGGTGTGATGTGAATTCTTTGATGTAAATAAAATGTCAATGTACATACAGAAGCAGGCGCTTCGTTTTCTTGGTGATGTAAATAATGTGAAATGTAAATAATTGACAATGGTTATGCTGATTGATTGTATTATTATTTGATTATTATGTGCATATAATTGACAATGATTATGTATTATTTACTCCTAAAACTGTTGTTTGAGAGCTGAGTATTCAATATAAAAAGGGGCTTTCCTTCCCAATTTCAGGAATGTCTGTATACCACATTTTCAGCTTTCTTTACTCCTAATAGTTGGTTGTCATATATCAGAAAGTCTATGCTCATATTATTAGATAGTATGTTAACACATACGAAAAACTCAATAGTACTTTTTAGAGTGTTTTGGGATTGTTCCTTTCAATTGAATCTTGAATCAATTAACCAAAAATGAGATGAGCCCAAAAAAAAAAAGGAGCTTTTTTCATATTATTAGTAAGTTGGCAGAAAATAGTTCTTTTTGTTATTATTGATGACATATAACTTTTGTTTAATAACTTAATCTGGTCAATTAAAAACACATTCTAATCACGGTTTTTAAATCTTTTACTAAAAATGGTTTAATTTAACTGGAGTTCAATCAAAGCGCTCGCAAACAACTCAAGCTTCGGCTCCATAAAAGAAGAGCTCGTTAAACAGGGTTTCTATCAATTTTGTAAATGAGCTCATAAATTGGTTTTTTTTTAATCAATTTGTAAATAAGCTCATAAACTGAGTTTGATTTTTACGATTTTTAACAGTACTTAATTCCAATATTTGAAATTCAGGTTTTGAGTTCGCAAAATTCTTAATAAACAAGGTATGAACACATATTTAAAATTCAAAAAAAACACAAGCTTGCAAAATTCTTAACAAACCTGGTAAATATTCGGTTTGATTCGGCTCATTTACAATCCTAATCCTTAAGTATAACCAAATAAAATTTTGCCCTTTCTCTTTTGAGTCTCTCCTTTCACTGTATTCTCTACAATAAATGCATAAAAATTCTTCAAATTATTAGTAAATGTTATAGGAAGTTGAATTGAGTTTAGAGATGCAATAAAAATTCTTCAAATTATTAGTAAATGTTATAGGAAGTTGAGTGAGTTTAGAGATGCAAAAACTTAACCACTTCTAACATATACTTATCATTGTTGATATGCAAAATGTCATCAGTTACTTGAAATCTAGTTTATTTTTAAGTAATATCATACCATTATGAATTAATATTGTAAGCTACTCTAAGGTATATTATTTAGTATGCCGTAATCCAAAATATCAGTAATTAGGTCAAAATGAACATTGTTATAAAATTTTAAAAAATTACATTGCATTATAACTCACCAAACCAAACGATATGTAAAACTACTCATGTAATAAAAGAAAAAAGTTTCGTTACAAAAAATTATTTTGCTCTTAATTTAACAATATGGAATCAAAATTTTCTAAATTTAAGCATAAGAGAATGCTAATAACTGGGCTGTTTTTCAACTCAATAATACAACAAAATCATAAACCATACTGAATTAGTTTAGAAATTTTATCTTAATTGAACCATAATTAGGCATAAATAGTAAATAATTATAATTTACAAACGCAACATAAAAGGAGCCTTTAACGTAGGACACCAACCTGTAAAAACAAGGATCCATTAGGGTAGAGAGTTTGTTAAAGGATCCTCCAATAATCATGGCCTAAATATCCTCCCCTCCATGTCTACTTCATTTCATTGTAATTTGTGTTTCTTTTGAAAGAAACCTTTTTTTTCCTTTCTAATTTTATGCTCTTTTTCCTTTCCTCTTTGAAACACTGATCATATATTTCTGTTTTATTTCTTTAATGGGGTATTTTATATTTTAAGAAATAAAAAAAATAAGAAGAAGAAACTAAGAAATGCTGCAGAGAGCAGCTAGCAATGCTTACTCATGGTGGTGGGCAAGCCACATAAGGACAAAGCAATCAAAATGGCTCGAAGAAAACCTCCAAGGTATTATTTCCTTATTTTCCAATTTTGGATTCTACAAATTGTAATTTTTATGTCTTAAGTTTTTTTTTATTTTGTTGTAACAAGTGAATTGTGATTATGATGACAAATTTGATCTTTGCCCACCATAATTCCTATTTCTTTAGATAAAATTTTGTTATTTCTTTGCCATTATTATATATAAGCTATAGAAATGTGTTTCTGTTACATATTTATATGAAATTTCTTCAGAAAATGGCCAAAAAGGGATTAGATTATGCTTGCAAAATAACAAACATGATTATTATTATAGCAAATGGAGATCAATACGCTTTTAAAAAATGTGCAGATATGGAGGAAATGGTGGCAAACATGCTAGAAATCATTGAAAATGACGGGGACACTTTTGCAATAAGAGTTGAAATGTACTATAGAAAGCGGCCAGAGCTAATAGGCCACGTCGAGGACTCGTATCGATCGTATCGAGCATTGGCAGAGAGATATGATCATCTGTCGAAAGAAATGCAAAGTGCTAACCGAACAATTGCAGCTGTCTTTCCAGAACAAGTTCGGTATGCCATGGAAGAAGAAGATGATTTTGCAGAAAACAAGCCTGTCCCTTCAATTTCTCCAGAAAATCGCCCCAATCTTGTCCCTAAAGGCAACATTCCAAGAGTTCCTAGCATGCCTAGCAAAGACTTTAGAACCAAGTCTATGACATGGTCGAAGAAGGATCACCTAACGAGAACCGCGAGTGTTGTTAAACCTACACCACCCTCCGGCCTTACCGCGAGTGTTGTTAAACCTACACCACCCTCCGGCCTTACTCGCCTAACGAGAACTGCGAGTGTTGTTAAAGCTACACCACCCTCCAGCCTTACTTGCGAAGAAGCTATAGAGGAAATTGAGAAGATACAGAAAGAAATATTGGCATTACAAACTGAAAGGGAGTTTGTGCAAAGCATATGTGATCGTTGCAATACAAAGTGCAGTAGTATCGAAGGCCAAATAACTCGTATGCAAGAAAGAGTTATGAGCTTACGAGATGAGTTTGGTATTGGTAACGTTATTGATGATGACGAGGCTCGAACTTTGATGGCAGCTACGGCTCTAAAATCATGTAAGGAGACTTTGGTGAAGTTGCAGGAGAAACGAGAGCAGTCAGCCGAAGATGTCAAAGCAGAGAATCTGAGAGTTAAGGAATTGATCGGAAAGTTCAATACTCTACAAGGCGAAACAGATCTTGAGGTATTGAGTGATGGACAAGATGCTGAAATGGAAGATACAGATTGTGTTGATACTGAATCGTTGCGAGAGAATATTAAGAAAAAACTTGAAGCAGATTCAAATTCCACACTTACAGTGATACAACTAGCAGAGAGAATTGATGAGCTTGTTGACACTGTTGCTCGTTTGGAAACTGCAGTTTCTTCTCAAGATGCTCTTATAAATGTTTTAAGATCAGAAACAGATGGGCTCCAGGAACATATTAAAACTTTGGAAGAAGAGAAGGAGAGTCTAGTCGCAAATTCAGAGAATATGGGTAACAAGCTAAAGGAGTTGGAGGACGAATTGTGTAGAGTGAAAAGTATTAACCAAAATGTGAAGGACCAAAATAATACCCTTCAAACAAATTTCACTCATGCAAGTTGTAGAATTGACCATTTGTCAACCAAGTTAAAAAATGTGAAGCCACATGAGGAGGCTTTCAATGCAAGCAAAAAGCAAGAAAAGAAAGAGTTACTGAATGCCAGAACCGAAATGCAAATCAAAGAAGAGGAGAAGAAAGATATTGTTCGGCCAGAAAATGAGAAGGAACTTTCAGATACAGACACTCATCTTGATGATCAGCAGGAGGTATCAGGGTCTGAAGAGGAAGAAGAGAAACAGAACTTTACGCGACTTTTCGATAGTGGACTAGAAGACAGAGAAAAGCTTCTGGTTCAAGAGTACACTTCTGTGCTCCGGAATTATAAAGAAGTAAGAAGAAGACTCGGTGATGTGGAGAAGAAAAACCGTGATGGGTTTTTTGAACTAGCATTGCAGATAAGAGAACTGAAGAATGCTCTTGCGCAGAGGGATGAAGAGATTCAATCTTTAAGGGAAGCAACCTCTCCAAGAAAAAATGAAGACGAAAATACTGACACTAACTCAACAAAGTCTAAGCACTCCACTCGCGATGTGTCTCCAGAAAGTGTTAGACTGGCAGTTAGCATACCAGATACAAATCACTCAACATTAAGTTCACCTCACATGTCAGTTTATGATTCTGTTAACGAAAATCAAACAGAATCGAGAGGAAGAACGGTTGGATTATCCACAGATGTTAATATATCGTCGGACAAAAAGGAAACTAGAAATGAAGCAAAGACTAAAAAAGACGAAGATACAAGCCGCGTTGTTTCAGCCATTGAAGAAAAATTCCGTTCTGACATTGATGGACTACTCGAGGGAAACTTGGAGTTCTGGTTGAGGTTTAGCAGTTCATTCCATCAGATACAAAAGTTTCAAACTTCAGTCCAAGACTTGAAGGAAGAGCTAGCAAAACTGAATAACAATAGCAAGATGCAAGAAGGAAGTGTTAAAAATCAAAATCAAGGTCAAAGTCAAAATCAAAGTTGGGTGTCAGAGGCTAGACCAATATACAGACATTTAAAAGAGATAGTAACAGAATTAACATTATGGTTAGAGACAAATTCAGTGCTGAAAGATGAATTGCATGGTAGATATGCAGCCCTATGCAGTATTCAACAAGAGATAACAAGAATTTCTGCAGAAACTTCAAATGGAAGGGAAGCTGAACTAAATGAATTTCAAGCTGCTAAATTTCAAGGTGAAATAATGAACATGAAACAAGAAAATAACAAAGTAGGGGATGAGCTACAAGCAGGCGTGGATTGCATAAGCAATCTGAAAGATGAAGTAGAGAACACACTGTTAAAATTAGATGAAGAATTTGAACTTTCCACACCAAAACATAGATCAAAATCAAGAATCCCCTTGAGATCTTTCTTATTTGGTGTTAAGCTAAAGAAGAGAGGCCACAGATCTACACCTTCCATTTTCTCTTGTGGAAGCCCTTCATTTGATTTCGACAGTGATATGCTTCTCACAGAAGATTGATTCTCTCTTTTTCTTTCTTTCTTTCTCTCAAACTACTGAAGAAGGAGACAAATTATGTTTCTACTTTATTTTTATTTCACTTTCTCCTTTCTGTGGTTAACTCTGATAGTTTTAGAAAAGTAAAATAGAATGTTATGGTGTCGTTATTCTGTTCTTTCAACTGTCTGTATAAGGTTCTAATCAAATACTTCAAGTTAATATCTACTAAAGTATCCTCCTCTCTCTCTATATCAAACTTTAATTAATAATTGCATTTCACATACTAATTACTTTTTGAAAGATTGAAATTTTATTATGTAACTGTGACTGGTGCAATAGCACCAATAGGAATCTATATCTTAGTTCTTACAGTCATGTACAAGTCCCATGTCCCCCCAGCAACCTCATCACTCCAAACAGGGAATAAAAAATGTGCCATAACAGATATGCATTTCAACCATTTCCTTTCCACAAATTCTTCAACTAATTTACACTTAAACTAATTTCTCAAGTCAATTAAAGTGCAAAATTAAGGAAATAGCATAAAAGAATCAAATTCCCAGCTACTTCTGCACAAATTACTCTAACCTCTTTCTCTATGTCATCACAGTGTCAGGCTCTGCTTTGCATGCAGCTTGTTTATCAGATCCCAAGCTTGGCAAATCTGCTTTTTTGTCATTCTCCTGAATTGCGGATTGATTCTCGTCTTTCACAATAGGTGCAACCTTCACACCACTGTTTAAGTTTTGACTCTGTTCATCTTGGTTTTTGGGGACATCTGCCTTGTCACTTACACTCACCCCTAATTTTGGTGAAGCTGCATGAGAACTCTGCTCCACAGCCACTTTCAGGTCATTTTTGGCTACCTCCAATTTCATTGAAGCATTACGCTTCTGCTCCACAGCCACTTTCAGGTCATTTTTTTCTGAATCTGGGTTTGCCAAGGCCACTGCTTTTCCTTTTTGAGCTTGCTCGCTCGGTTCATTTCCTGAAATGGAAGCTCTGGGTTCTTGTTCTTTTGCAACATTTTCAGACAAAGTTTCAACACTTCTGGCGTTGTCAGAGTCTTGCTTTGATTGAAGTTCTGCATTAGCCTTCTCAGACAACAGGTTTGGTCCTGCACCAGAAGCTGGAGCTTGCTGTGAACAGGCTCTACCTAAAACAGAGCGTGCACCACTGGTTGAGGCAGCTGGTTGGCTGGGAAGTGATCCAGTGCGAATTGGATGAACCTCTGAATTGTTGGATGAACTGCCAGGCAAGGATGGTTTGATCGAAGAACCAACTTTGGACATGATATGGATGGCGTTCTTTGCCTGAGCAGCCTTGAGTAAAGACGCAGCATCTGATTGAGTAGCAATACGGGCACCAGCAGCAACCGCAGCAGCCCTTACTAGATCTGAACCAACATCAGGCTTCACTAACTTGTTCACAGTTACTTGAGGTTTTGATCCAGATCCCAATGGACCCATTAGGGATGGTTTTGCTGTAAAGGGATATTGAAACTGATGTTGGGCAGAAGAAGTTTCACCTGTACCAATAATCACATAAATGAAAAACATCAGAGTCCTTGCCACTGCTCATTAAGGCAACAGTTGATAGAAACTTCATCAGTGTATGGAAATTTGCAGATTCGCTAACTTGTAGATTGTTCACGACATCGCTTTGTTTTCTAAAATATTACATGAGATGTGAAGGAAATTTACCAGAGCTACTTGTAAATGTATTCTTAACAGGTGGATCAAGGGCTAAATTCATCGCATGTCGTGCTGCTCGCTGTGCCTCGATTAGTTGAACACTACTTGTGTTGCCTCCCAGACTTGAAGTGCTCTGTCTCTTCCGAATGATAGCCCACCTCTGCTTGGGACAAACTAATATATAATTAGGAGAACGAAAGCAAAGAAAACCCCAGCTACAAGGATCTGCAGCTGCATGGTGGTTAAAACAAACTTTTCCCGCACTGTAAAATTTTACTTGAATATTAGTAGATGATAAGGAATGAAAAGTGACCAACAACGTTACAAGATTCACAGAACTCGCCTCAAAGGACAAAATTGTCACATACAAATGAGAAAAATTTCCGTTGCCGGGATTTGAACCCGGGAAAACTGGGTGACCCCAGACATCCTGACCGGACTAGATGACAACGGATAGTTAGACAGTATTTAATTAATTGAATCCAATTTTGGTCGAGCAACTAAAAAATTTGACTCCAGTTTAATAAGAAAAAAGTCATTGATTACACAAGAAGTTAATCATTTATTTGAAAATGATTTCAGTTGTCCAAATCTGGCATTAAAAAACTCGGATAATTCGCAAAGAAATTAAAACGGTACCAATTTGATAAGAAATTATGATTACACATCGAAAATGTCAAATGCCAACTATGGGAACACAATGAAATAAGAAGAAAATGCAGAAATTAGCCATTATGAAATAGAAGTTTGTTAAAGTGCAATTTTCCCCATCATATTCCATGAATACATTTGCAGACAATTCCATGTTATGAATACCAACCAATAATAAGCATTTCAATAAATTCTGTACAGTAAACTTCAACTTTCACAAACACATGAAATTTACTTGTGCAGGTGATGTCATGGCTCCAGATATCAAATATGATGTAAAATTGAAATTTATAATAACAGATCCAATCCAATACTGTGTTACAATTGATCATGTCTTAAATGTTCTATAATATCATTGTATTTTCAATGTTCACGACTGGCAATCCAAATAACTTCCATTTTTCTTTACTTTGTTTCATCTTTCAAAAATTATGGTTCTAAATACGTGTCTTTCTACATCAAAACCCTCTTGCACTCTAATTTCAATCTTTTAAACTAGGTTGACCAAGAACAGTATTAAGCTTTAGTTTGCACCTTCAAATCTGTAGACAGAAACTCTGTCTTGATCTAAAAGATACAGTTACCAATTATCAAATTATATGTGAAAATATTCCTGGGCCTTGGCCCAAGTGTGAAGGAACATAGTAAGCACTGGTGTAGAACTTAGGTAGGAACTGCATAAGTTTAATAAATTCCTACCTAAACGGATATATATTAACTATAAACAGATGCATATTCTTTACACTTTGCATTTTAACTATAAACAGATATATTATTTACCCATTGGTATTTTACTATAAACAGATGTATGTTATTTACAGTTTGGCATCTCAACTATAAACAGTCATTAAGTGAACACTTGCACTTTCTGAAAATTTTCAATTTGCTAATGCCTAAAATGGAACTCCAAGTTCTCCATTGGGTTGCATCTAGTTCATTACAGATGCGTCCAATCCTCAATATCCTAAGTAAAAACAATTATCTGATATTACAACTTTATTTCTGAGCACCTGCTCAAGATTCTCATAAAGCCCCTACATTCAAAGCCATGAGTCTATTGCACACATCCTATACTGTTTGATATTGAGATTGTGGCTGACATTCAAATAAGATATTGTACGCTAAAACATAGAACCAAATGGAGAGTTCCACAAAATGGGATAACACCTCATCCTCTTAACAGTTTGTTAAAAGTATGACAGGTTTAATTGGGGAGATAAATTTGCAGTTTAGTTTAATCTACTCCTGTGTATTAAAGGAAAAAACTAGTATAAATGGAGATTCTTCTGAAACATAGTAAAAAGTTATGGGTGGCTTCCTGGACAGGGAACAATCAAATAACTTTATTCTCTATTAACACCTCCATTGATACGGATGCAGGTCCCAGTTTACAAGTTTAAAAAAGGTTCACACATGGGTATGCATGTAAACAAGACCAAGTCAACTCCAAGTCACTAGCCACAAAGACCAAGAATAAAGGTATAACAGCAAAAGTGTCTATCATGCTTTGTTCATTTTTTTTATTCCAGGTTCTCTCTAATGAATTTAATTCAATTATAACAAAAATAACGCAGGAAGAAAACATCCTCTCAACTCCTCTAATCCTCTTCCACTCAACCTGACATTCTAACTCACAGACCCAAAACCCAATCCATATCTAGGGATCATAACAATCTCCCTCTTCATATATTTTTAGTCTACTCAGTTTCGTAAATGTATGTTCTTGATTCTTGTTACCATTAATAGCCAGTTATTCATAAAAAACCTTAGCAAAATAGCAAATATATGCATTAGCAAAATAGCAAATATATGCATCTCTTCTGCCTTTAATTTCTACTTAATTCTTTCTTTTTAAAGAAATAAAAAATATCTACTATTTGATTTGTTCTGGTGTTATCTCAAAACAACTTCTGTTCTACACCAGTGAAAAATCACGCTAAAAGTGTATGGTAACATTATATGGTTCTCACAGCAACATTGATAGGTAATTAGTTCCAGTTGGCTCACAGTAGCTTAACTCCTTACTTTGAATACAAGAAGACCGTATAACCCACAGGTTTCCAAGATACACTAAAGGATATACAAGAGCAATGAGACCACTTATATGAGGATATGGATATCACTTCACAAAGAAATGAATTAAGGATATTAGAGATCTAGAAATTATTGTTGAAAGTAGAGAAAAAAAAAAAAGAAGGTTTAAGCAGAAATCAAAAGGCTAATAAGATCATATTTGTTTTCTTCCAACCTACTCCCTCTATCCCTAATTAGATGGTCTTGCTATACTTTTCACACTACTTAAGAAAGTGCTCGAACTTATTGAGTAAATTGAGGATGAGAGAGGTTCATAGAAAATGCAAATACAATTAATGTTGTTGATATTTAAAGGGTAAGAATGCAAAACTATTTTATTGTCTGTTTAAAACAAAAAGTGAGACATTCATTTTGAGACACATGATTTTTCAAATGACGCACCCATCTTGCCCTGGAGGGAGTACAAGACGAGTGAAATTGCAAATATGAAATGCGTAATAAGGGCAAAACAGAATTAAATGATAAATAGGAGAATGTGAAAATTGCATGTGAAGTGAAAGGGACCTGATGTAAGGAAAACAACCTGAGATAGCTGTGAAGCAGTTCTTTCCCACTGTAATTCATTTCTTAGGATATTTGCCCAATTCCCTTCACCATATTTCTGCACAGCAGAAATTAGTTCCAAATCCTCAGTTTCTGACCATGGTTTTCTTTTCCTACGCGAAGGCATAGCGGCATTTCCAGGTCCATTTGAATCCAAACCTTCAGCTGTTGTTACAGCAGGCAGAGGCTGTTTTTGAACAGAAACTGGGACTGTAATATTCACCCCCTTCATCGGTTGCAAATTTTCAGATGTAAATTTAACTGGCTTCCCATTTGGTATATTTATAGTCAAAGGAGCCTCAACTGTAGCGCTATTTGGATGGGAAGAGTCACTTGGTAAACCAGAAGCAATCAAAACCTAACCGCATAACCATTCGTATAAATTAGTGGAAAGAATCTACCAAAGTTAGGAGGCAATAAAATGAAACAAATTAGTTGAAGAATATAACTTCTAAAACAGATAGGATGTCCATTAATCATGAAGACCAACAAGCCATTTCCAAGTGTCTAAAAGATCAAGAAGCGTGAAAGAAATCACATTGTTTAGACATCGAACAATCCAAATTCCCTCGCCATGAGAAATTATAAAGACATTAGAAAACTTAGATGACAAATATTTGACATTTTCCAAACACTTTCAACTCTTAAAATGAGTAAAATTGGAAATCTTTTATTTGTTTCTTGCAAACCAAGAGGATTGCTAAGTCTAGAAATCCCAACCAAATATTCCACCCTAAACACACCAGGAGCTAAACATATATGAGAGTCATTTGGAGATCACGGTACGCAAAACACAAATCAAAATATCAAACAACTAGTCTAATGTGGAGAGCAGAAGGAACTGGTGAGGGAAGTCTTGGACTTATTAGAACAAAATACCATCGTTAGTATTACCTTGACACAAGCTGCAGCCTCAGTTGAAGCTTCAGTGCTAACATCGGGAAATACATCTAATTCATATTCCAAATCGCTGTCATCATCCTTGAAATACAAAACAGAAATAAGTCCAAAAGAAAGAACAGAAAGAAAAAAAAGAAACTGAGGATAATAAGAGGTGCAGTGGCAAAGCAAACCAGAGGTTGAGCTCCATCATCCAATTTATCTAACAAGGCATGTCGATAGGCCAAATGCCTCCACAGCATTTGATACTCTCTCACATTAGAAATCCCTGTTGTCGTCTTCTTCACCAGCTCATTCCAATCAATCTTCACTCCTTCAAATTGAGCTACTTCTTGAAGCAAAGCCAGTACTGTATTTGCCGTATACCTTTCAATCCAAAAAAAAGACCCACTTAGAAAATCAAAAAAGAAAGAAAATACATCAAAACTAAGAAATCCCCTAAAAGATGAAAAGGAACAAAAATTTACCTTTGCAGGAGAGTTGAAATGTCTTCTTCACTAATTATTCCCTTTTTTTGTTTCTTAGATTTCTCAATCATTGTATTTGCTTACCGTAGAATTGCACATTAAGCATAACACTGAACAAGAACTACTGATTAAACCCCCAATAGGCAAAAACCCTAAAAGAGAGTTTCTAAGGAAGGACAGAAACAAAGTGGGAGGGAAGGGAGAGATATCGAGAAGCAGAGAATCGGAGAAGAAGAGGGTATTATGTACGGAGAAGGACCGACCGTTGAAGAGCGTGACAGACACGCGCCTAACTGGTAGTTTTTTGCCTTTTACGGGCGCAGAAAGAAACGGTGCGTAGTATTGAAGAAAGAAAGAAAGAGAAAAAAATGGTATGGTAGAAATTCGCGAAACGGTGTTTGTTTGTTTGGAGCTCAAGAGGAATCCGAGATGTAGAATGACTACAATATCCTTGGAGAGAGTAACGGACAAGATTTCCTCAGATTGGTTCACAAAGAGAGATCCAAGGTAGTGAGTGGAAGATGCAGAGATGCTACAGTGGTGCAAGTAGCATGCGATCTGTTTTAGGGGAGCTGAGACATTTCTTAATAAGAAAATGGGCCCTCCTGTATAGTTGTTATTACTTAGAAGAGGTTATTACGTTGCAGAAATGATTTTGAGCTATTCTGGCAGTCATCATAAATGTCCTACGCTTTCCATACAGAGGGAGATGATGGACATTTTCACTAAAAAGAAAATTACTACTGGTCAGTGGTCATTTTTTGAATGACCAAAGTATCCAAAGTCGAGCATATTAGAACAGAAAAGGGGTAAATAAAAAGGCCATCCTTGACAAGGCAGTGAATAACTAATGTATCGGAACTTGGCCTGCCAAAAACTTATTCGATTTTGTTGATTTAGCTAAACAGCCGAGCTTGACTCACGAATGAAGCACGTTTGATAAACGAGCCAAACTCGAACTTTATTCATGAGCTCGTGAACTATTTCACCAAAAATATTGATTGAGTGTTTGCGAACCGACTCATTTGTAGTGTTTGTGAACATACAAAGCTCTTTTCAAACAAGTTTGCAAACTGACTCATTTGTAGTATATTCGCAATTCGCGAACATGTTCACCAGCTGAAAAATATCTTTAATTGTGTATGCAATACATTTAGATGGATGTATGGCCATATAAAGTTTGACAAAATTAAGAATAGGCATATTCGACATAAGTTATGTAGCAGAAGTTGGTGATAAAGTGAGAGAATGTATACTTTTATGGAGGCCTCCTCATACGGCGGTTCGTAAGTGTGAGAATTTAATGGTCAAAGGAGCCAAGAGGAGTCGATAAAAACGTAAGACTGTTTAGAATGACGTGTTAGCTAGAGATTTATGAGCCTTAAATATCGATGCGAATTTGGTTAATAATATACTTGAGTGGAAGCGTAGAATCCGTGTCATGGAAAGAATCTAAGGCGTGTAGTGACTACTATTCTTATGTTTGGTGTGGTTTAGCGTTGGAGGATCCATACAACCGACTCTAACTTGTCTGAGACCAAGGGTTGTTGTTGTTGTACACAATTCATTTGCAAAAAAAAAGGCCTTAACAAGCATAAGAGTCGAATTTCAAATAAGTTCAAAAGTCAAACTCACGCACTGAACTTCGAACAAGTTTTCGAGCGGAACTTGAACAAACTCAAAGCAAGCTCAAGCCTAAAAAACTCTTAAACTAGATGAGTAGAGCTTGGCACCGTTCGGTACGTTTACAACTTAGGACCCTCATGGCTCTCCCTATTCATCACCTAATACTAACAGCCAAAAACCCTTTTTCTGATGGCGTGTTTTCTTTTGCATTCATTCTATTTTTTTCAACGTGAACTTTTGCATTCATTTTTACAATTTCTGTTTTAGTGATTGAATGGAAAAAATTTCAATTAGAGGTTGAGAAAATTATGATTCCACTCCCAAGATTTCATTTGGTATATTTATTTTTAAGGATTATTTCAAATGATTTGTCTATTTTGGTAAAAACACTAAAAGAGATTTATTATTATATTTGGCACCGAAAAAAGACCAATAACATTTTTTCCCCCTTAAAGTATGTCCAATTGTGATTTTTAGCCCCTGAAAAAAGTAGTTGTATCTTTTAACCCTTAAAGTATTTAAAAAATCAAACTTCGCACTCTCCGTCCACCATTAAACGGAAAGTGAACATCAAATAGACGGAAGGCGTGTGAGGGCCTTTAAATTTCCCTTCAAGCAACAAAACGTAGCCGTTTTGCCATACAATATCCTCTGCAAAATGAAAGAAGAAAACCATCACCATCAACTGTCGACGCATCTTCCAGAAGAGCTCTTGCAAGAACTCCGATTACAAGCCAACGAGCTTCTCCTCCGTGAAGAATGGCAACAGTCCATACAAGTATATACCAAGTTCA
>CATIWJ010056691.1:0-17154 GCA_949640765.1 Croton laevigatus | reverse complement strand
AAAGTCAAACTCCGGAATGCTCCTTCATATCTCTGGAGAAGCTTATTTGCTAGTCGTGCTATCATTGAGAGGGGCAGTCTTTGGAGGGTGGGAGATGGTTCTAAAATTAGCATTTATGAAGATAGATGGGTCAAATCTCTGCCTGATTGTAAAATTCCTATTCCTGATGACCTCCCTTCAATCCAAATTCCTGTGTCTGAGTTACTTATAACAGACACCAGGCGATGGGATATTGACCTTGTAAGGGCGATTTTTGACAATGCAACAGCAACTGCTATACTTAACATTCATGTTTCTAATTTTGATATGCAGGACGTTAGAGTTTGGGAAGACTCGCCCACAGGTACTTTCTCTGTTAAATCAGCTTATGTTGTGGCCCGTTCTATTCTTAGTAAAGATGCTATTGCCAGAGGGGAAAGGCGTGATCTTTGGAGACTTATCTAGACTTCTAATGCGAGCCCGCGTGTTAAAATCTTTCTATGGAGGGTTGCTTATGATATTTTGCCAAATGCTTCCAATCTGCTTACGAGAGGTATTGAGTTGACTAATGAATGTAAGGTATGTGGCTGCTTTTCTGATTCAATGAAGCATCTTTTCTTTGAATGTCCACTTGTTATAGCTGTTTGGGAATTGATTTCCCATAAAGTGCTGCGTATTTTGTCTGTTGTCAATGATGGGGCTGAATTTTGGGATAATTTTTTAAGGGGTTGCCATGAGGAGCATTTGATTGAGCAGGTTATGTTTACTCTCTGGGGCATGTGGGCTAACAGAAATGAATGTGTTTTTGAGTTGTGTTGTAAAGGAGCTGATTCTATAGCTAGTCAGGCACTTCGCCTTGCTTCTGAATATAACAATGCTGTAGCTAATTGTTCTTCCCCAACAACAATTTCTCCTGCTATTTGGATGCCGCCTCTCCCTTTAGTTGTTAAAATAAATGTTGATGCTGCTTGGATTCATCAGTTGCAGGGTACTGTTGTTGCTGCAGTTGCGAGAGACTCCTCTGGTCTTGTAGTGGGTTCAGGCACTAATTTCTTTGCACATGCAGATACTATTTTACATGCAGAGCTTCTTGCTATTAAAGTTGGGCTGGATCTAGCTGTGCTTCTGGGGATTACGGATATAATTGTTGAGACAGATTCCCTCATGGCTGTCCAAGAGATTGGTAAAGGCTGTAATTCTTTTTGTCTTTGGGGGGGGTGTTATTGTTGACATTATTAGTGTTAGCCGATCATTTAATTCTTGTTTCTTTCGACATGTGCGGCATGACGCTAATGTCTTAGCTCATAGGTTAGCTAAGTGGGCTAAGGAAAATGAGTTATACAGTTTCTGGGTAGGTAGGCTTCTCGATAATTGCTGTATTTCTGATTTCAATATCTCGTAATAAAATTACGAACAGGGCTAGTCATCTTTTTCCCTCTATGACGGCGCAGTTTGAGAGGGTTTTTTAATGCGACTAGTCTTTTTTCATCAAAAAAAAAAATTCTAATCTCATTTCCTATGTGAACATTTTTAGTAACAGTTTTCTTTGTAAAATTAATATTGCATATTAGCTAGTTTTTCAATTCTACCCTTAAAGAAATTATACTTAGTAATTAATATGAATTAACTTTTTCAAATCAAACTGTGTATTTGATTTTGAAATTCTAGTTAGTGAAATTATAACTTCAAAAACTATATATTTTTTTAATCTAATAATTGAGTAATACATATTTAATTTTGAAAGTAATTAATTTAAATAATGTTGTTGTTGGGTAATGAGTAAAAATATTGGGTATTGATGAATGTCATTTACAATAATGTTGTAAAACCATATATGACATCGTTTTTATGAAATCGAACACGTAGTCGCTTGATTGGAAAATTAAAATAAATAAAAAAACACGTGTAGATCTACAAATACAAAACAAAAGCACATTAATGATTAGATGAGACAATAATTAAAAGCCATTTTAGTAAAGATTGGAAGATATGAAACAATATTATACCTTCCAACGGCTTCTAATATCATATCAGATTGATAAGACTATGGAAATAAAACTATTGTCATTAAAATCAAATTAATAATATTTTTAAATTTTGCTATAATTGAATTGAAATTAAATAATCAAAATTAAAAACGGAAAATAACAATTATAAAAAATTAAAATTAAGGGTGCATATGATTTCTTTCTATTATAACCTATAATTAGTATATTTGCTTTCTGTTTTTAAAGGTGATATGATTTCTTTCTATTATGGCATATTTAATTAATATTCAATTTTTTAAAAAAATTTTTATACAGATTTTATTTTATAATTTAACGCTAACCATTATTACTAATATTAATGTAACTTATTAGTTCATAGTGAATTTATTAAATTTTACTTTAATAACGGCTTAATAAATTTTACATCATCATCATCATCATCATCATCATTATTATTATTATTATAAAAATATCCTTCTTCTTTTTTTTTTGTTAAATGGAACAAAATACCCTTTCTCACCCTAGACTGCAGACATTATAAAGGAAAATTCCTTATTTTATTTCTATATTTTTTATATAATGCATGATTTTTTTCTTTTTCTAAATCACATGATTATATTTTTTATATTCTTTCTTGTTTAAGGATTCTGTCCTTTTATCTTTTTTTAATGAATAAAAAAGAGTCAAATAAAGGAGGTTCTTTTTTTTTTTTTGCAAATTATATCTTAAAACAAATTTTTTTCCGAAATTAAAATTTTTCAAAAAAAAAAAAAATTGATAATCCAAACAAAATCCATCTTTATCATTCCACACACTATCATCAATTCTCACATAAACTGACACCTGTATTATTTTCGTCCCAAACAAGTGTCATCTTCTTCTTTCCAAAAACTAATAATAAATAAATGAGTAATAATTTTGAATAAAATAAATAAAAAATTAATCTAAACAAATATATATCATATAAATTAAATAATAAATCAAACTCAATATAATTAAATTAAATTAATTATATAATTTAATAAAAAATAATAGTTTTATTTTTTTATCTTTATTAATAAAAAATGAAAAAATAATTATAAATTTTTTTTTGAAAAATTATAAAAAAAATTAAAATATGATCCACGTTATGAAAATAAAAATTATTAATTATATAAAAACACATTGCACAAAATAAGAAATTTTTTTTTTCTCCTTATAAAATATAGGGAGGAGGGTTATTATAATGAGACTCCAAAATTGACCGTAATGCCCTGTTATACGTTAAATCCAAGAGGCCGGCTATTTGGACTGTTTTGGCATCCCAAAAAAATACCGGTCAACCGTCTGGTCTATCTCCTCCTATAACACAATGCCATGCCTTCAGTTAGGTTAGTTTCTTTCAGGAAAAAAAAAAAAAACCAGACATCCCATAAAACAATACACATACACAATTACGAGACACATATGACATGTCATGTACTATGAACAAGCTTGAATCAAACCTTTTCTTGTTCTTCTGTATCAATGGCGAGAACTGTTGTTCATGAGAAAATGACTACGATTTGTCGGAAAATTGTTCATGTAAATATCCGGTGGAGCTTTTTTGATCGTGTATCAGTTTTTAAACAGTTTTTTCAGTTTATTTGGGATAGAATTCTTGCTTGTTCTATAGGTAAGCCTGTTAGATATCGCCGGTTAACTCGCCGGTCTTCTTCTTCTCCTTCTTCTTCTCCGCCGCCAGAGGATATTGTTGATGCCGGCGGATTAAACTCATCGATAGATCGCACCGCCAGTTTTAGTGGGTATAGTACGGATTCCGATTTAGTTACTCTAAAGATCAGTTTGCTGGGTGATTGCCAAATTGGAAAAACAAGCTTTGTGGTAAGCAAGCACATATAATATTTTATGATTTTAATTTTAATTTTTTGTTTTTAATCACGCAATTAATTAAACTTTTTTTTATAGATTAAATATGTTGGAGATGAACAAGAAAAGAAAAGCTTGGCTATGACAGGATTGAATTTAATGGATAAAACTTTATTTGTTCAAGGTGCAAGGATTACATTTAGTATATGGGATGTAGCAGGTAATTACCAATTAATCAGTTAATTAACTGATTAATTAACTCATTAATTTAAAAAGTTAATTACTTTTTATGCTAAAATGAAAAATTTGGAGTGCAGGTGATGGTAGGTCACTTGATCATGTCCCCATAGCTTGTAAAGATGCAGTAGCAATTCTATACATGTTTGATCTTACTAGTCGTTGTACTCTTAACAGGTAATTATAATTAGTCAGTAATTAGAAATTGATGAATTAAGGATTATTGCTGTACTCTATTATAGTTTAAGTGATTAATTAATATATAATTTGTGCTGTGTTACAGTGTTGTTGAATGGTATAGTGAAGCCAGAAAATGGAATCAGGTACTTATGTTTAAGTAACCAATCTGGTTTTCAGGTTTTGTTCCTTGTTAAAATGGTACTAAGTACTTATAAGCTGAAAAAAGTTATATACTATAAGCTTTATAATTAATTTGTGATAAGGCTTGAAATATGGCAATTATGGAACAATAATTAGCATTAGAAGAAAAAGAAGGGAAAAGAGTTGCATTGAAGAAACTGAATTGGTTGCGCCATATAATGAAGTGGTATTGTAATGATATCACCAAAATCTAATTGAATAGTGGAGCCCAAAATTGATGATCTTCTCTTCTTCTGGGTTGAAAAATTATCAGACATTAGATTGAAAATGCTCAATTTCAAAGCTCTATTTTATGAAGTGGAGCCCTAAACTTAATAAATAGGTCCACTCTGTTTTAATGTGAAAAAAGAAAAAAGTGATGTGTTCTTTTTCTAACTTTTTTTTTTTTCTTTGTGATGTGTTTACAGACAGCAATTCCCATACTAATAGGGACTAAATTTGATGATTTTGTTAAACTTCCTCCCAATTTGCAATGGCCAATAGTAACTCAGGTAACTTACCTTTCTTTCTACAGAAAAACTTGAATGAATTTGGAGTTGATTTTTGAGTATAAATTCAACAACCTATTTAGGAATTGAACCTTTATTATTCTTGAATTAGTACCTAACTTATCATTGTAATAATGTCATTTTTTTTGGGGGGTGTCATCGCATAGTCTAGTGGCAGACGTACTGGCAAAGGACCAGGACTATGATGTCGTGAAGTGAACGCCCTGCCCTCATTACCATGTAACTATAGCGGGGGGGGAATATATAGTCACTTTCTTGTGAGGAAAAGGTCAAGCATGGTTTACAACCAGCTTACCTCTCTTTCACAATTAATAACTTGATTATAGGAACTTAATTAGTTTTAGTTTGTCAATGATGAACGTGAAAGAGAAAGTAGGCACGTACACATTTTTGGACAAGTCTATGGAATAAGTCATTGGAGTCTTATTTTGTCAATTACTTAAAGAAATTGACATTTGCTGCCGTGTTTAAATAAAGATTAGCACAAATTTTTCTAAATTTAATTATTAAAGAGAATATATAGTTATTATTATAAATGTTATTATCAAGATTTGATTTGGGAAATTGAATGGATGACAGGCAAGGGCATACGCAAAAGCTATGAAGGCAACACTTTTCTTTTCCAGTGCTCAACATAATATAAATGTGAACAAGATTTTCAAATTTATAATGGCAAAGCTCTTTAATTTGCCTTGGACTGTAGAGAGAAATTTGACCATTGGAGAACCCATTATTGACTTCTAATTTCATGTACATATAATACGTCAAAGTAAAAGAAATTCTTCCAGAGACCTCTTTCTTTTACTGTTGTTATTTTCTTTCTTTAATTTTAAGGAAGAAAAAACCCTTTATATGTGTAAGAAGACAGTTCTAATTATAGCTTGGAACTACTTGTAGCAAATGAATGATATAAAGAAAGAAGATAATTTTGTTTAGTGTATATTTTACACGTATTAATATCTTATTTTGAGTGAGTATTTCAATAATTCAATGCTAAAAAAATTGATAAGATTTTTTTTTAATACCAAAGGAAATTCTAATTTAAAGTCCAAATTGATGTTCCTGTCTCTTTCCGAATCAGAGTTGGACGCACATTCATTCAAGCAAATAATATAATACAAGATAAAGGCTAGCAACACCCTACACTTAGGATAAAATGGAATGTTAGGATGACTTTGAAAATAAGGACGGAATATTATTACGATTGAGATGGACTTTTTAAAACAAGTAATTTGCTGTCATACATTTTGCCAGCAAATCACCGCAATATTCTTGCTCTCCAAAAAAAAAAAAAATAATAATAATATATGATTCCACACCAATCTTTACTCCTTTTTTAGATTTCTAGTATTTTTTTTTTTTTTTTTTTTGTTTTGGAGTGTTATATTTTCCCTCAAGATCATAGATTTTAATAAATTGTACTTTGGAACTATGCACGACATGAAAATCAAAATCCTAATGTGCATCAGAAAAAGAAACTCGATGACATGAAAATGATTAATTTAAAACAAAAGGTTAGGTTCGTTAGATATAAGACATCTATAAACCCAGTTAAAGGCAAATGAACACTGAAATAAGGCATCCTAAATTTCAAAACATAACTATCACAGACAAGAAAATCGATCTTGAATATCCGACAGCCTGAAGACGGAAGAACGCCATGGTACAAATCAATGCCTATCAGGTGGCTGAGTTCTCGTGTAACAGCACATACTCTCGGCTGGAAAACAAAAATTTCAGATATATTAACCAATTGGTAAAGTGAAGCGTTAAATCAATGGTAACATGCAATAAATAAGCAAAAACAAAAATATGTAACTTTCTCATGACAATGGTAATGACGACCCAAGCAAGTTTGCAAATTGCAATGCAAAGCGTATAATTGCTTTCCCATCAGCAAGTGCAGTAACAAGTAACAACTTCCACGAATAACAACATTTCTATCAGCAACACAAATAAATAATGGCACAGGTCTAACAGATGATACTCAATGATCAGCATACATTAAAATCATTTGAGCCACATGAAAGCCAAATGGCTTAGAAAGCTGAGCGACCAAGTCATCTGAGACTATCTTCAAAATTTCTTCCACCACACATTTAATAACACACTTCAATAATCTTCTAACAAAGTGACAGGCAAATCATAATAAATATGTAGTACCAGCAACAACCTTCATTCTCGAACTTATTCATTAAAAATACCAGGAAATTTCTAAAATACTAGTGTAATCCATAAAAAGCCAAGTAGAACTCTTAAAGTTAACAAAATCAGCATGACATCCAACTTGATCATCACAGAATCATGAAACTCAAGCACATGGCCCATATAATTTTTAAACCCATCGATTCCTAAGCTACTTGGGATTCCAAACATCCAATATTTCATTTTCAATTTCTCAATTTACTATTACTATTACTACCATATGGTACCATTCCATCACACATGAAAAGGCATCATGTAGTAATCCGTATAGAATTATTCCTCCCAAGTTAATAATGCGTATAATTATAACAGTATGATACCAGAAGAAGAGAGGAACAGAAATACAGAGAAAATGGGCTGGACAGCTGCGTATAAGATATGACATATTGATTGCATTAACTACCATTATGGGACTTCTGAGGAACTAGAAAAATAAGAAGATAATTTTTCTGTATTTCCGCTGTCATAATTGTCTAACAAATTATAGACAAAACTTGATATCTACCATCCAGCCAAATTGATTCTAACCATTTTCTACCATTCTTTCAATCGCTCACTCTATATTTCTATAGCACATAATGTCGTTGATACATCTTCCTGAGCCTGCATGGCTATATAATATATTCAATCCTACATCATAAAATATTAGATTGCAATATTCATTAAATTGAAGAAATGCCGAAATGAAAAGTTTATTCTAATTATATAGAAAGACATGGTTATATTAATAACCAGAATTTGCAATTTAAAATATGCATCACATGTATCCTATCTCCATTTGATAAAAGGGGTTAGAAAACATAAAACAAAAACTAAACAAGAGAGGATGGGAAAAGAAAACAAACAATTGGCTATGCCATGAGCTTGGTTTTACAACACGATTACACGACATAAAATTGAACTAAATTGTTCATACAATAGTATCTACTTTATAAATAATTAATTTAAAAGTACATGATTTCAAATTTAATTGAAATAAAATATGCATGAAACATATAAATAAGACAAGTAATTCAATAAAAATATCCCCTTCCCCAAATCCCCCAAGTAGAGTAGAATAAAAATATTAATTAAAAAAATTGTTAAACTTCAACCCAAACGACTGTGCACATCACATTTTCGCAAATTTTATTAGAACATCTTAAGATATAGCTTTTTTTCGTCTATGGGAGTAGATGGTCTAGTCCAATGGAAGCCAAGGATAAAATAGGACAAGCACACAACAGCACGCAACTCAGTTTAATATAACTGACACGCAAACAATCCAAGTCAACCACATTTATTAACCACCAATTGTGAAAAACTTAAAAATCAGTTAAAGGGGCTATCAAATTTAGATGCATACCCAGATCTTGTTTCTCGATTCAGACATATCATATAGCAAAAGGAACAATAGTCAAATATTAGCTCTTGGTTATCAATATTGTTTTCCTAATATAAAACTGCCGAAGGATCCAAAATCTTATATTGTGCCATTGATGAAACTTGTGGTATTTCCCAGGAGTGTCCAAATACATACATATTTACATATATCTTTTGTTCTACTACTTTCCCTCCCACTAATAGGCCAGGTAACTCAGATGCAGCAATCTGAACCCCATCCATTTAATTGCTAAGAAATCAGAAAAACAAGCAGTTTCCTGAAAATTAATCAGTTGGCAAATCCAATGATCTATGAAATAAAGGATGTGTTTCTACAGTCCAAGACAAAACTGGGAAACATGAAAAATCAGAAAGTATAACTCTATTCTAACAATCTCACTTACCCCACAAGCACATTGTGATTCTCATCTCCTCCACCCTAATGCACTTAAAGACCATGTCAAAAGCCACCCTCTCTCTATATACAATATTATATATCAGGCCAAAAAGGCCTGAGTTCAACTATGTAAAAGAGAAAGACGGTAGAAAGAGCAATTCTGTCACTGAAAAACCAAGATGTATCTGGCCCAACAGTTCATGTTGCAGGTATGTCAATGGAATCACAGAGAAAATTAAGGCCCAAATAACCAAGTAGTCGTATTTTTAGTATTTTTTTTTTTCAAATTTTCGTTGTAGGCGGAAAGGTAGAGAAACAGACCGTACGATATAATTATTTTCAGAGTGAAAGGGGAACAGACAGCGGGAAAGGAAAATAAAAGAAGAGGGGAAAAGAATTTAGGGGTTGTTCTCTGAACTGAAAAACAAGAAAAAAGAAGAGGGGGGAGAAGGAGGAGGAGGAGGAGAAAAAAAAAAAGGCTGAGATTTGAACCTTTCCTTGAAGTATGAACTGAAGAAGAAGAAAAAGGAGCAGAAGAAAGAGGCTGCTGAAATTTACCTGGTATGTTTTTGAACCTTTCTGTTTTTTTTTTTTTTTTCTCTCCAATCTTCCATCTTCATTGTTCTTCTCTTTTTATCTTTTAGCCGAAATATTAACTGATTGCTGCTGAAATTTTGATTCAATGCGGCTGAAATTTTCACTGAATGTTGCTGAAATTTTGATTCAATGCTGCTGAAATTTTCACTGAATGTTGCTGAAATTTTGATTCAATGCTGCAGAAATTGAAGATGATGAAGATGAGGAGGGATTAGAGGAAGGAGAGTTTAAAAACATTAAGATGGAGGAGGAAGAGGATGAAAATATTGATGAGGGTTTTGATGATGAAGAAGAGTGATGTTTGATAGGATAATCACTAAGTAGCACTTAGTCTATGGTTTAGTAGTATTATGTGATATATCTAAGTAGTACGCGTGTTTGTGCTTCACTTCGATGAAGCCCGCACGTGAGCCTCCAGGCTCGTGCTTCAGGCTCCAGGACCCTTTGAGCTTTTGTAAGCCTCACACTTCTGACAACTATGATAGGAACTGTAACTTGACCTTGTAAAAATCAATTCCTCCGTGATATAGAATTTGTTCCAGAATCTACCTATCTCTCTCATTTCAACTTTGCCTAAAGAAAAGCTGATTTTGAACATACCCATATAGCATTGACATCTTTGTTTGCAAGACCTTGATGCAATGCCAACTCAAGCATATTTTGCACAGAATATTGTCATAAACATATTTACCTAGTACAATAATATATAGAAGTATGGCCCATTACTATCAAAGAATCGAAACAGCATCAGCTGCTTGAAAAATCATTGCACATTAAAATGCTACTTCAAATGTCAAAATTTACCATGCACAAGAAGCAAGTGTTCCATAATTATCCACATTCAAGTCGCTCGGATGTTCATTTCAGCAGAATCATCAAGAAGTTTAAAAACACAACCAAGGTAAGTTCAAGGCAATTAATTAGTGAAACAATATATTATGAAACAATCCGGGCTTGATGTGTAAATGAAGGAAAAATATTTGTTTGTAAGACAAGAAATCAAGAAACGCCATATCAACAGGAACCTTCTGGCATCAACAAAATGACAATGCCAAGCAGAGAGATGTGAACACTGAGATGCCAATAAAATAAAATGAAATCAAAGATGTGATCACTCAGACATGAACACACAAACAGTTAGGAGAGAAAATAAACTTTAAGGAGAGTGCCAAAACATCCGAATAAGGTCATGCAATGAAATTCCAAATTCTTTTCAATACCATCAAAAGTAAATGCTAACCAAACAAACAAAAGATATTGTCATTCAGAAAAGGTATACCACAAAAGGCAAGTGAAATGAAACTATGCAAGAAAATGCATTTCATATAAAGAGCGAGTATAATGAAACTACTTTCACCCAATATAATGCAGAAGTGGAGTTTTAGCAAACTGCCTACCTACTATTACCAAATTTAATAGTGTCTTTTTCAATGAGCTCATAATAACGTTGAGGCTCAACAGGATTATCCTGCATATGCAGAAAATAGTTTAGAATGATAACCCCCAGAGAAAACAACAAATAAATAGAAGAAAAAGATGAAAATAGTTTAGATACAAAGATATGTATAGCTTACATTAATGAAAGTTTTATTTGTACTTCCAAGATCCATTATATAAGGCCTATCATGTTATATAGAAATCAGAAGGTTAGACAAAGGATTAAAAGTTAAAAACATATGCTCCCAATTAATACCAGTTACTTCATTTGACTATAAATCAACTGGATTCTCACCTTACTTGCTTAGACACGGTACCATCAGGAAGCTCCTTCTCTACTTGCCTGACAAAGCAAAAACCAGAAATAAGAAGAATTGCCCATATCACCAGCAGAAAAGAAAATATTTCTAATAGTAGATCTACCGGAATTGAATGACTGCATGTTGCTTGCTACAGGACGGGTGATCTGTAGGAATATCTGCAACCTTTCTTTCTCTCCCAAAAAGGTAACAGGTCTGACGATGTATGTAAAGGGGCTCTGTTTATCAACACATGTATTAGCAATATACACACAGGCGCCAAGGCAATTACATAATTGAAAGTTTCTTTCATGATCTAGAATTTCATCACTAAAATTGATTGACTATTAAGAGAATAAACAGAAGGTAAATTGACGCATTGCAAATAGGCCAATAACGAGCCAGCCGAGCTGGTTTTGACCTTATAAGTCAAGCTCAATAAAATTACACCCACACTCGAGCTCAACTCAACTCTGAAAATCAGGCTTGGTTTGATAAGCTTAAAAATGTTGAGCTTCAGCTCAAGCTCAATAAATCAAAACAATATCATTTTGTTAAATTCTTTTAAATATTTATATATTTAGTAGGCTTCAGCAAGCTCGATAAGCCAGGCCAACCAGCCTGTATAAGTCAAGCTCGAGCTCAGCATGTCTTATAAAATGATTAACACTGAATAAACTGAATTTGGATAAGCCTACATCATTGCATAACAAGACAGAAACACATCTAGATGACAAAAAAGATTCTCAAGGACTTACCATTAAGCACTTCACCATTCTTAAAAACATAGAGCCGCCATCTTACATCAGGTTTGCGGGCATCTGGAGGCTCATTAAATAGTAGTGTAACACCTAGGAACCAGGAAAGAACCAATTAGTATGGAAGTGAAAAATAAGAAATTAGATTCCACGTCACAGCAAGTCAAAAGAAAAGGCAAAAGCAGTTAATGAAGGGAAAGAAGTTTTCATCATATCAAAATATAAAATGCAGACAATAAGAAAGCAAGTGATACAAAACACAGTACAAACTAGTTCAGCAAATTATCTAGAAAGATTAATTTCATCATCCATGCAAAGGCTTACAACTTGTTCATATCCCAAAACCACCAAATATGTCCATACCATAACGGAGAATGAGAAAGAGAGAGCAAGATTCAAATATATTACCAAATATGTCCATACCATAACTGAGAGCAGTGTTTTTACTGCCTACCTCTAAATCTATTGGTTTCTGCAGCAAGTTTCCCAGATAGCTCAAATGAAGGTTGTGCCTGCATTGGCATTGAGAATAAAATTATAATAAGACAACAAAATCAACATCAAATATCTTAACTTTTCAATATCCAAAAAAAATAAAATAAAGTATACCACTCTAATACTCGGCATTTAGCAAAAAGAATGTAAAAGAACCCCTCAAATTGTCTTTTACCTTTTGCTTTGTTTCCAAGGCCTCCTCAGCTGCCTTCATCTTTGCTATTGAATTATCATCATTATCATCATTGCTGCACAAGAAAAATGTCAAAATCAATGCGCGCGCACACACACACACACACATATATGTACGCAAGTATAGCACATCTAAGACTAAATTTCAAGAGCAGAAAAGACAATAAGCTGCTTACCGTTGTTCTGCTCCTCTGGAATGTGTCACCTGAGGATCAAAGTAATGTCAATACTTCATTAAATATCAACTTAAAAGAGGAAAAAGCAACTCTTAAATTATATAAAAAAAATTTAAGTGACAAAAAAATGTGATTGTTGTTTTCCTAAATAAAATCTACTTCAAAAATAGTTACGATGAGTAAGAAAACATATATAGAACTCTGTGATTTATTGCAACAATGGTCCAGAGACTAAATTTCTGATAAAAACATAGCAGTGCAGCTAAGATCCAAAATTCCATACACAAATTTATAGCAATTTTAACAACTGCCAAAGGGAAATTTGCAATGTTATTGTATTAGTGGGTGATAATGATAAGACAGGCATTTTCTCAGGGAAAGGAAAGAAAAATTATGATAATCAAGTGAAAGATAGAAATTGATTATAAGTAGTGGATGTCACCAGAGACCTCATCGAGCTCTCTCTCGTAGTCATCTCGTTGTGGTGATCGAGATTTCCGTTTGCTCCTGTGATGGTGATCTGATGGAGAAATCGAACTGCCATTTCTGGCCCTAAATGACTTGCTATCAGCTGCATCCCTTTCAAGCCTTCTCTCCTTTCTCCCAGTTCCATTTTCCCTGTCATAATTTTTCTTGTCACTACCCTTGGTATAATTCCTTTCATGTTCTTCATCTGCCACTTTGCCAGCCTCTCTTTCTCTACGTTTACCTTTATCACTTCCCTTTCCATGACTCTTTTCATGCTCTCTCTCGGACAACTTCTCCGTCTCTCTTTCTCTCCGTGAGCCTCTATCATCTCCCTCTCTTTCTCTATGTGAACTTCTATCATTTCCCTTACCTTGATTCCTATCGCGGTCTCTCAATGCATCACTCTCTTTCTCAGCTTGAACCTTCTTCATGCGTTTAGTCCGGGGAGAAGGAGACCTAGACTTTCGCGTAGAAATTTTCTCCCTGTCCTGCGGCAGACTCTCTCTATGGGAATCTCTATGCCGTATAGGAGGCGAGGAAGAGGGAGATATCTGACGCTTTGGAGATTTAACATGACCATAACGCCTATCTCTTGCTGGAGAACTATCCCTGTGGGAGCTACGGTGTCGTGCAGGCGACCTTTCTCTACGAGTTGGGCTCTTCCGATGAGAAGAGCCTCTACTTCTAATTGGAGATTGTGAATGATTAGACACATTACGCCCCATTGTCGATTATCTATGCAGCTATATTTTTTCTGGAATTTGAACAAAAGCATTGTGTCAGTACCTCATATAACACTCAAAAATCAACACTTGGAAACTAAAATAACTAAGAAACTAAGGAAATCAATCTCAGATTGTAGTTTTGTTCACTGAATGCAGATTATCAATAACAACTATGTTCTGTAAAAGAAACCTCATTTAAACCCTAAAATTATACTGAATTCAATAAAACAAAAACCAAATATACAACAATAAACAATAAAAAGAACAATATAAAAAACATACATAATATTCCGGCGAAGACAACTACAGAGATTCAGTGACAGTAATCGTTACGCTTGCAGTTGCAGAATCAGAGAGCACGAATGCTAGAGGTTGTTCTTCTATTCTGCGCGGCTTATCAGGTACACGCCTTGATAGGTGAAAAATAGGGGTGGAAAAAAAAAAAAAAAACCGTAAACAGAAAATCGAACCGAAACTGAACCGAAATTGAAATGAAAATTGATTAACCGATTATATCGGTTCGGTCTTCGATTTTGAAAATATAGAAATTGAAAATTTTGGTTCGGTTATTGATTTTTAATTTTTGAAAACCGAAACCGAACCAAAAATCGAACCCATCATATATATAAGCGCTCATCTCCACATAACTCTAACCCTAAATTAAATCAATTATCCTGCCGCCTCCTAATTTTCTCACTTCTCTTCTCTGCTCTTTATTGAATAAAGTTCGTTCCTTCTCAAATCTCAAATCTCAAATCAGCTTCTATGTTTCTCTCCTCTCATTCCCTCCTCTCTCTCTCTCTCTCCCCCCCTAACGTCAATGGAGAGCTTCATCTTCTTCATCGGCATTTAAAACTTCACCGATCCGGTGGTCGTCGATTGTTGATTCCCGATGAAAATCGACGCCAACGAAGAAGCGACCACTGTCTTCGATCCTTTGCAAGTTTTATTAACTTTTTTTTTCTGTGATTTTTGTATGTCCATGATTAGGAATGCGAACATCCTTTACTACCAAGACAAAAGAAGTATGTACGAGTGAGTTTCTTTAGATCTGGTTGGAGAATTTGGAAAAGCAGGTTCCTAATCCACCTTTTGACTTTGCTTTTGTTTGTGTGGGAAACAAAGGGTGGGTTGGTGTCTATGGTGGATTTTGTCTTTTAGTGTTTTCTCAAAAATTTGAGTTTATTTGTCTAAACTGGAGATGTCCTTGGCCCTAAAGTGCCAAATGCAAATCTGCAGATTTTCTTGTTTGATGTCAATTATATTATCAGTTCTTATTTTTTTGTAATTAATTAATTTTTGGTTTAATTAATTTTTCATTTATTAATTATTTGTAGTTTGTTTTGATGTTTTGAATGGTAGAGCATTTCAATCCCTCAAGCCATCCATTTACTGATGAAATGGTAGAAGATAGAATTAGGAGCAAAGTTTCTCTATTGATAATAATTTAGGTGTATTTTGAATTTCGGTTTTTGGCCGAACTGAAACCAAATTGAATTTTTCGATTCAGTTGCTGTTCGGTTTTACTGTTATCAGTTTGGTTTTCAATTTCATAATCATCGGTTTGGTTTTTCTATCGGTTTGTCATTTTCAACCGAACCGAAAATGCCCATCCCTAGTAAAAAATGAAGGAAACCACAAAAATAACACCTTTAACTTTTGTTTTATTTTTTTACAAAAATAGCCCCTCTTTTACAATTTTTTTTCAAAAATTTACAAAATCTAATTTTAACAAAAATTACAAAAAATCTCTTTATGATTTTTTAAGTAAATAAATTTATACATATATTTTAAATCCGTTGGACAATTTAATTATTTTTTTTATTTTTTCTGTTAAAGTAACAGCAAAATGATCAAAATATAATTTTATGAATCCTTTTAAAAAGCTCAAGAATTAATGGATTCTTTTGATATTTTGAAATTAAGCTCAAAAATCTGTTTATTATTCTGGATTTCATGGTAACTTGTAATCAAAAAATGTTTTACAAGAAAAAAGGCAAAGTCTCCATCTTCAACCCAGATATTAAATTTTCTTCTGAAACTAAAATCTCAAATCACGAAATTATACCAAGAAACGGCCACAGTTATAAAACTAAGAGAAATGAATGCTAAGTTTTTTTCTTTAGGAAAGCCAAAACAAAACAATTCACATTACTGATGTGGCGTTAAAGCTTTTGACCAAAGATCGTTTTCCAGCTGGGGAGTATAACAAACTGTCAGCAAAGAAGATTGGCCCAGTTGAAGTAGTGGAAAAGATCAATCCCAATGCTTATCGACTCAAGCTTCCTAGCCATATTCGTACAGCAGATGTGTTTAATGTCCAACACTTGATTCCTTTTACTGGCGATTCCTCTGATGATGAAGTTGTTGGAAATTCGAGGTCGAATTTCTCCTACCCTGGCGGGAATGATGTGGCCGTGGAAACGGAGCTGGCGTTTTTGGACAAACTGGACCGCAGGGCCCATTTCCGCAAATAGGCCCATTCGGTGATTTTTGCGGCCAAAGCTGCCGCAAACTGTCCAGTAGCGGATTTTGACGATTTTTGTGAGCTATTTCATCGGAAACGGGCCAACGATCGAAACTCACGGCGTTGCTCGTGACGTCCGTCGCTTTTTGGCCAAATTCCTTCGTTTAGGCCTTCAAAATTGCGTTTTTCGATTTTTTACCGTTATGGGAATTTTGGATTTTTATGTTTTCCTTATTATTTTTTAATAGGGTTTTTTGCTTTCCTATTTATATGTAATGTGTGAACAATATACGGCAGTTTTGATGAGTTTTGATGATTTATGAACCCTAGTTCTATTTTCCCAAATTTATCTATTTTGGATGCCTTTTCTCTAGTAATTGTGCATAATTCAATAGGGATTAGAAGATTGCTAACGGTAGTCGTGCGTGATTCAACGTTCAGCAATATTTATCAAGTTTCTTTTGTGGTTTCCGCTACGTCAGTTACACACCATTGTAAATTTAAAAAGATCTTGATTCAAGAAAGATGTTTTGAATGCGATCAACAACAACAACAAAGTCTGCATTTCAAGCTATGAAATTGAAAACAATACGGAAATTGAAAACATATTAGAATATATCTGAATTCAAAATTA
>CATIWJ010056668.1:0-13314 GCA_949640765.1 Croton laevigatus | reverse complement strand
CTTTTCATCATGTTTTGAATTATTTTGCATTTCCCCAAAGGATGAGATATTTCTCCACATGGAAGCCTAACAAAAAATGATATTAGATATTTATCTTCTTATATGTTTATTTAAAGTGATTTAATTAATATAAGCACTTTAAATTTGTTTAAACATATCTTGAGTTTGAGTCAGTTTATATAACTCTTACTGATAGAAAACTTATCCATTATCAATTACGTTTCTCGTTTGAGTTCGGATTAGTCAGAGTGAAATCTATTGACCGGGTAGGCTACCAAAAAATTAATAAGTTTTCTAAAGGATATATAGTTCATAAAAATTCAATATTATTTAGTTCTTGCAAAGATATGCTAGGGTTTTAATTAAGAAAACCCCAAGGATATTTGGTATATTTTTCTTTAAGTTAATCTTTACTTAATTATATAATGTAAATTAATTATGTTTTTTTTTTTCATGAACTTTTGAATTATGTCACCTTAATTATACATAGATTCATAGGGTGGGAAGTATCATAAAGTCCTTATCAACAATTATAAATTCCACGTATATATATGTGACTTTTCTTTTAAAAAAATATCTTAGACTTTTATTAAGGAAAAATTAATATATAAGACTATGGTCGGTAAATTAATATATATAGAAACAAAATTATTGCAAGGATGTTGTCCCTTTCGAATTCTTGATGCCGGCAACCGCCCATTCTCCACCGCCGACTACTATATTCTTATATTTCATGTTTTAATTGGTCTTTACATAGTGGTATATACTTAATGATCTCATCTAACACTCAAAAAATATCGTTGATCACCACATATGGCTATCTTTGCCCCACATATTTGTACATAATTCTCTTTGTCTCTCTTTGAGACTTTTGTATATTTGTTTTGATTTTTTTTTTTTGGGTTAAAATTTCATTATCATTGCCACATGATAAATAGTGCAATTGTATATGTATATGTGTTTTATGTATATTAATTTCTTTGTAATTTTGTAGGCTACAAGTGTGTGTTTAAAATGAAAAATATTGTCATTTTTGTATCTCTATTGATTATTAAGTTGTATCTTTTCAATGGACCTTTAAGCTCCACTATAATATACATACTTGATGGTTGATGATTGATGTTATTGAAAGGGCTCTTAGTTAAAACGCATATTATATATGTATATAATGTTATATATTGACTGAAAAATTTTTATACAAAGAAAATTTTTTGTTTAGACCGGTTTCAATAGATCAAGTTAATAAAATAAGAGAGATAAATTAAATTTTTAATAAAATAAATATATTAGTATTTTCGAGTGAAAAAATATAGATGAGAGGAGAAATTTATTAAAAGCCATCATATATTTTTTTCAATATAGTAAATATCTTTATTAGTCATTTTACATATTAACTACAACAACTATTTATAAATTTACCAAACATTTAATCCCATTAACTATCAGCTATTCGTAACCGCCTATAGCTATCATTAAAAGCCATCATATGGTAACCTAACCTTCAATCTAAGAAAATATAAAAATTGAACCCACTAAGCATATGATGAATGAAATTTTCAATTAAAGCAAACCCAAAAAACTATATACTACTATATAATATACTATAACCTATAAGTCTAAATGGATATTAAATTTATGGTAGGCTATGTAAAACTTGTGGTATAGTAAGTTGGCAAGTAAATTGTAGGCCAAGCAAAGCTCCAAAAAACCCACTTTTGAGCCCTTTGGTTTTTTTTCCCTCTTGCAATCATCACTTTGTTTATGCTAACCCACTTTTGAGCCCTTTGGTTTTTTTTTTACCTCTTGCAATAATCACTTTGTTTATGCTAATAAACACACGAAGAAGGTAAGGACAAAATGAATATGACTTGATTCATTATATAAACATTGAAAGAAAGTAATGTTTTTAACATATTCAAATTTAAAATTTAGCCAATAATGGCTTTTAAAGTCTATCTTATCATGCAATGCAAGGGATGGACCAATGACTAGACAAGGGTTGAATATATATATATATATTTTTTAAGTTATGAAAGTCAATTATAAGTAAATTTATAATATAATTAAAAATATACGTTCAAAGTTATGTATTGCACGTAAAAGACTCACAAATTCAAAAGTGCTAGTAAATTATTGAGTTTTATTTATTTATTTTAAGTAAAAATTATTTATTAATTCAAAAAATTCAACTTTTTTCGTGAAAAAGATATTTTATTAGGAATGTAGATTTTGGGAAGCAAAAATTAGAAAAGTAGAAGAATATTTATTAAGTTAAAACAAAAAATTGTGCATGGTTAAAAAAATTGAGCCGTTCATGAGTTTTATCGATTTAACAAAAAATTTACCAAAATGGGATAAATTGTTCTCATCTTGTTATATTTGACACTTCAGAGTGCTTGTGCTTCAGACTCTTTTTTCTCAAGAGAGAGAGAGGTGTGAATTTATTGAAAAATTTAGAATTTTAGTGTGTAAATGATAACTCATGCAAACCAAGTGTATAAGTGGTCACTTATATAAGTTCAATTTGTGAAAATTTAAAATTTTCTTTTTGAAAATTTTATGAACAGAATATGAATATACCATGAACAATTTGTGAAAATTTTATGAACAGAATATGAATATGTTATAAACGATTTTCGAACAGTTTGTGAACATTTTATGAACAGAATATGAATAATTAGTGATTTTTTTTTTTTGTAAAAAGGGATATTTTTGTTCTCATTTATTAAAAACGGACTTATTTTGAGTTTTAAAACTTATTTATGGATTTCGAAACATTGAAGAGGATATTTATGTTCTTTCTCTACTTAAAACGAATTTGGGCTGAAGCTGGGTTCTGTATCGGGCCAGTTGTCTCATAACGACGTGTCGTAAGAGTTTAGTTATTTACGGCACGGAAAGCTACGAATTGCCGTTTTCAATGTCTAACTTAGACTCATAAACCCTTAAACCTCAACGAACATTGAAATTGCAAAATCAATGAACTAAAAACCGACAGGCAGCCATAACAGCAGCTTCGAAGGAACAAAGAGAGGTAGAAGAACAATGGTGAAAGCGTACCTTAGGTACGAACAAGCAGCGTCATTTGGTGTAATATCATCAGTTGAATCAAACATAGCATATGATTACTCCGGCAAGCACCTTCTAGCTCCGGCGCTCGAAAAGCTCGGAGTTTGGCACGTTCGTCAAGGCATCTGCACCAAAACACTAGTTCCTTCTACTTCTTCTCGTGGCGGTCCCTCCCTTGCCGTCACCTCTATTGCGTCTTCTAATACTTCTTTGGTAAATTTATTTGGAAATTTTATAATTTAGGTGTAATTGAGAAGTGCGACGTAAAAATGGGAAATTGAACTAAGTGAATTGAAAAGCTAATTTCTTATTTTCAAATTAGAGGGTAAAGTTTGCTAATTTAGCTGGTTTTGAGAATTTGGTATTTTATGTTTAATTGAAAACTCTATATGAAGAAAATGAATACTGAACTAAGATATGTGATAAAGCTAATTTCTTAGTTGCTACTTCAATCTGAATTGCTGCTTCTTTTTTTCTTTTAAAATCTTAAATTTCAAAATTTAGTGCCTTTTTATTAATAAAGAAGTTATTTCTTAAAATGATAATATGAGGAAGTGAAGCGTTTTTGAATTTGAATGCAGGTAGCCACTGGGTATGCTGATGGTAGCATAAGAATATGGGATAGTGACAAAGGAATATGTGAAACCACATTGAATGGACACAAAGGGGCGGTCACTGTTCTACGGTATAATAACTCCGGGGCCGTGCTTGCATCTGGAAGTAAAGACAATGATATCATACTATGGGATGTGGTTGGAGAGACCGGCCTTTTCCGCCTTCGTGGGCATCGAGATCAGGTTTGTTGGGACAGGTTTTTGGTGAAGTTGATGATTTTGGCCTTCGCTTGTTATTTTAGTAGTCTTTGTTCTGTTTCATATTCTGATGATTTTCTTATTGCAGATCACAGACCTTGTATTCTTGGAGTCTGGTAAAAAACTTGTTAGTTCCTCCAAAGACAAGTTTTTGAGAGTTTGGGATCTTGAAACACAGCACTGTATGCAAATAATTAGTGGCCATCACAGTGAAATTTGGTCAATTGATGTTGATCCGGAAGAAAGATATTTGGTTTCTGGTTCTGCAGACCCAGAACTTCGATTTTATATACTTAATAATGATTTGGGAGTTGGGGATGCCTCATCAATCGAAAATGGAACATTGATTATAAACAATGGGGATACTTCTTCTAATAATAAGTGGGAAGTCTTGAAGTTATTTGGTGAAATTCAAAGGCAAAGTAAGGATAGAGTTGCCACTGTGAAATTCAGTAAGTCAGGAAATTTGCTGGCTTGTCAGGTGGCTGGGAAGACAGTGGACTTGTTCCGTGTACTGGATGAGAATGAAGCAAAACGTAAAGCAAAGCGCAGGCTTAGTAGAAAGAAAGAGAAGAAAGAGAAAAAGTCTGCAAAAGGGACGGCTGAGTTAACTGATAAGGATGCAAAAGTTACAGCTGAAGAAGATGGAAGTGCCCTCACGGTAACAGTCCCTGATGTTTTTAAGCTTCTTCAAACTGTTCGTGCAACCAAAAAGATTTGTTCCATTTCCTTTAGTCCTATTATTCCTAAAAATTCCTTGGCTACTTTAGCATTGTCTTTGAATAATAATTTATTGGAGTTCTATTCTATTGAAAGCGATACAGCTACAAAAACTCTGTCCATTGAGCTCCAAGGGCACCGTTCTGATGTCAGAAGCGTTACACTTAGTTCAGACAATTCTCTCTTGATGTCAACAAGCCACAATGCAATAAAATTTTGGAATCCAAGTACTGGTTCTTGCCTTCGAACTATTGATTCTGGATATGGGCTGTGTGGATTAATTGTTCCACATAATAAGTATGCACTTGTTGGAACTAAAGATGGGAAAATAGAAATAATTGAAATTGGGAGTGGTACTATTATAGAGGTAATGGAAGCTCATGGTGGTTCAGTACGGTCTATTGCTTCCATTCCAAATGAAAAAGGTTTTGTCACGGGCAGTGCAGATCACGATGTTAAGTTCTGGGAGTACCAAGTCAAGCAGAAACCTGGGCAAGTATGGTTTTATCCTTTTATTCATGCTAATGCTACGTATCTTTTGTTGTCATTTTCTTTTTAAGTCAAACTAAAACCATGTCAAAACCTTCTTGTTTAAACAAAAATAACCTACTCTTTGACAAAAAATGTTGGAGTGTATGATAATGGCTAGAGAACTTTCATGTTTTATTGACTTTTTTTCATGCTCTATAAAGTTTAAAGTTTATCATCATTTGTGAAAATCATATCCTTTTTGTCTACTTTTGGAATTTAAGTTGCTATCTTATATTCCCTACTTGAATTAAGATAAGCAACTTTCATGCTTGACATGTTAGTGAGTTGGATCTTCTATTTAATTTACAGGACACTAAGCGCCTTGTGGTGTCAAATGTGAAAACCATGAAGATGAATGATGACGTTCTAGTGGTTGCAGCGAGCCCTGATGCAAAATACATCGCCGTTGCACTCTTGGATTGCACAGTGAAGGTCAATTGATTAACCTTACTAATATAGAAATTTTTTCTCTTTCCCTGTCATTTACCTATATGAGGCTTTCCCCTTCAAGTTATTGCTTAGTTGCATGTATACTTAGTTTAAGGGAAATGTAAAGAGCATAGCTGGTTCAAAAAGGAAATTAGTGTGGATAAAAGAGTGAAAGCTATCCGTGCTATGGTATTTTTTTTGACCTTTGCATCTTATGATGGAAACTTAGGGAGTTTTTGCTTGGTTTCAATTGACACCCATTTTGGCATTTTATTCTAAAATATCAATTTTAAGTGAACTTTTGGAAACTTTGGATATTGCTATCTTTGACATTTTAATAATTTTAAAATCTATGAAAATTTGGATAGAACTACTACTAGATGGCAATATTGTGTGCTTGAATAAATTGGTCTATTACTGCAAGTGGCTAATTTTTCTGTTGCACCATATCCATTTTTACAGATTTTCTTCATGGATACACTTAAATTTTTCCTTTCGCTATATGGTCACAAACTTCCAGTGCTGTGCATGGACATTTCATCAGATGGAGATCTGATTGTTACTGGTTCCGCAGACAAAAATTTGAAGATTTGGGGTATGGATTTTGGTGACTGCCATAAATCCCTTTTTGCCCATGCTGATAGGTGCGTGTTATTTATATTTTTACGCTAACTAGATGAAACTCTGTCAGTATAGCCTCTGTAGAGTTGTTGAGTGAATCTTTATTGGCATTTTTCAAATTCTAACGAGCTGTTCCTGCAGTGTTATGGCAGTGCAATTTGTGCACAACACCCATTATGTTTTCAGTGTTGGGAAAGATCGCCTTGTAAAATACTGGGATGCTGATAAGTTTGAGCTACTTTTAACTCTCGAGGGACACCATGCTGATATTTGGTGTCTTGCGGTTAGCAGTCGTGGTGATTTTTTGGTCACTGGTTCTCATGACCGATCCATACGTCGCTGGGAACGGACTGAGGAGCCATTCTTCATTGAGGTATTATCTTCTTGTTTCATTCACTGTGTTAGGTTTGTTTCTCATAATGCACCCCTAATGCTTAAAATTTGAAAATTGGTAGTCCTTTCCAGTAAATATCTAATGCAGTTATATTTGAGAGTCAGTAATTCTTAATGCTAAAAGGTGTCATTTGATTTTGCAGGAGGAGAAGGAAAAAAGATTGGAAGAAATATTTGAGGCTGACCTTGACAATGCATTTGAAAACAGACATGCATCAAAGGAAGAAATACCAGAGGAGGGAGCTGTGGCCTTGGCAGGAAAGAAAACTCAGGAAACCCTTACTGCAACTGACTTAATTATTGATTCATTGGATGCGGCAGAGGTGGAAATGAAGCGTATTGCTGAGCATGAGGTATGTTGGTTCTTTTTCAAATGTCCCACATTGTATAAAATTTAAAAAAGATGACTAGGGAGAGTAGAACTAGAATAGAGATATCATGCCGAATTCTAACATCTGAGAAAGCGAACCATATTTTTTTGCCTCATTATCATGCTAGGTTACACAGTCTCCTGAGTGCTGTTATATTTGTTATTGAGACCATTTGACTTACCTTGGTCAAGTATGACCTGGATGTGTATTGCTACTCTTCTTCTTGATGACATGAATTCTCCTTGAATTAGTATTCGGTTCTACAGGAGACATATTGTTTTTATAGTTTCAACACCTTTCATTTATTTTTGAAGTATGTACAACTTTCAGGGAGACTAAATTTGCTAACTAGCATGGCACAGTGATATTTCTGGAAAAATTAGTGCTGCAAGAAATCTTTTTTGGATGAAGTATTTTAAGGAATAACGATGTTGATTTGACAGTCATACACACAAACACAAACACGCAAAATTGATATAGCAAAAGGAGCCTGATCATGGCATCTCTTGCTAAGATTACAATTGCAGTAAAGTCCTTTTTACGGTAATTATGATTTTTTGGAGGGAAATTAGTTAATTTGCAGGCTGCAGGTGGCAGAATCCGACCTTTATTTTCTAACTTCTCAGGTGTTAGCCTAATGCAGATATGTCCCAGCATTTGAATTCTAGGCGACCTAGGTGTTCATAGAAGTCAGTTTAGTCACCGAGACCTGTTGCATAACCTCCCATGTCCATTGTAATTGATATGCCATTTTTTGTTTTCCAGGAGGAGAGAACTAGGGGAATAGTTGTGGAATTCCAACCGAATCCAATTATGCTTGGGCTTTCTCCATCTGATTATGTCCTACGTGCGCTTTCAAATGTTCACTCCAATGATCTGGAGCAGACATTACTGGTATGTAAGAGCTGTGTATCTTTCTGTAAATTATCAGGCAAACTAATTTGTTATTGGATTGCATTTATTGATATTGTAGACTAGATGAACCAGTTACCACAGCTCCACTGGTATATGTTCTTAAATTTTGTAAGGAACCCTTGACAAAAGTATTCTTGACTTCAAAATTCAAAATCTCTCTTAACACACACACACACACACACATAAAAGTTATGTTCTGGATCATTGTCTTTCCTATTTTGGATTATAGTTTAAACTTCATGTATGTTCTCTTGTTCATTTTGTCTTTGGACCAAATGTGGCATGTAGTCAATTTAGGTTCTAAGTTCTAGTTAGATTCCACTAACTAAAAATTAAGCCTGTCAAGTTGTCAAAACTTGCTATGCTGCATTAATCTATAGAAATGCTTTCTCTAAAAGTTCCAAAATTTGTATGCGGAATCGGAAATCAAAATCAGAATCGACATAATCATTGTTTCTGTAACATTTAAATATGTCTCATTTTCTCAATATCTTCTGTTAGAGGTAAAATCTTCGAGTTGTCTGCTTTGAATGTGTGTGGGTGTGTGTTTTGGGGGGAAGAGAGAGAGAGAGAGAGAGCGAGATTGCTACTACTTGATCTTATTGTCCTTTCAACTAAGAATTGGTTTTCTTTGCAGACTTTACCATTTGCAGATGCTTTGAAGCTTCTCTCCTACTTGAAGGACTGGGCCTCAAATCCTGACAAGGTTGGAAGTGTCATAGAAACATCCAAATTATGGGTTACATGTGCTTCCATTTAATGCCATTTCATCTTGCTACCTTTTTAATTTTCATTCAAAAATGGGTTATTCTATCAACTCTGAATTTGTCCATTGCTTGCTCTATGTTTCTATTTTACCTTTAAATTGTTGTATTGTTTGTTGATGTCATTACTTGCTTTGCTGTCCAGGTTGAGCTGGTTTGCAGGGTTGCTTCTGTGTTACTGCAGATACATCATAATCAGCTAGTTACCACTCCAGCTGCAAGACCCATCTTGACTGTTCTTAAGGATATTCTCTATGCTAGGGTAAAGGTAATCATGTGTTTTTTCACCAGGCTAATTCGGTATAATACATTTTTGGGTTAGATTATTGGATTGACCTAGTGAAATTAAGCTAGGTAAATTTAATAAAGTTTTGTGAAAAGTCATTCAACATTAATTTAGTTTTGTGAATACATACATCTTATGGTGCAATGTACTTCACTTCTTCAAATTCTGTTATAAATTTATTTAGATTGAGAAATTTGAGGTTCAGCGTTAACAAGATGATATTTGAACTTGGCAGGAATGCAAGGATACTCTTGGTTTCAATCTTGCAGCAATGGATCATCTTAAGGTGTGAATATGAGTACAACCTTCATTGTGACTGTAAACTGATCAACTGTTGTTCCCTTGTCTTGTATGAAACAAATTTCCATTTCTCTTTTGAACCTCTGGTTTTTTATATGTATTTACATTGTTTTCCTGGTCCTTTTAATGTATCAGCAACTGATGGCTTCAAGATCAGATGCACTCTTTAAAGATGCAACAACAAAATTACAAGAAATCCGCTCTCAGCAGTCAAAACGTTTGGAATCGAGGGAAGATACAAGAGATGGGAAACGAAAAAAGAAAAAACAGAAGAAATCAACTGACGCACATGCATGGTCATGAGTAAGGAAGTCAGCTTCTATGAAATGGGATAGCTGCACTGCATTTACTGAATTTATTATCGAAGGGCTGGGTTAAACGCAACATATGCTGAAAGCAGAATGTATTATGTATTGGTATTAGATCAAAGGCACTACCTTAAGTGGAAAAGAAATTTGCTGGAGGGAAGGTGTATGGAATGCAGATGCTAACCGTTACGCATTGAAGGTGACAATTTTGTAAGTCATTGTTTAGTGATTAGTAAGTACCCATCTCATTTTAAATAGATAACTTGTAGCATGATATTTTGAGCCAAAGGAATTTCTTTTCTGATCATTTTTTCGAGAAAATTAGCCCAAGCGATTTTGATTCTCGTGAACATGGGTGTGTTCATGAGGTTGTTTGTTTGTGAACATTTACCAAATGATGTAGCGAAATACACCTTTTTTTTTTTTATTTGGAGGAATGTTTTTCTTGTAAAAATGATCTATCTGTACATCTTTCGGATGATTGAAATACTTGATACTAATGAGAGTTTTCATATTTTGTTAAGGTCTGCTGATATTCTCTATAGATTTTGCTGCACGAGTTGCTGTATTGTTTTTCTTGCTCTTATGATATTCATTTCATTATCTAGCAGTCTTCATTTCAATGCATGCGCAGAAACATTGAAATGACACAAGGAAACATCTTAGATGCTAGTTTACATGCAGAAGTGGTATTTTACAGGGTTAAGGAACGTGGGCACAAACCCTTCTGAAATGCTGAAACGTCCATGGTTGATGACATTTCTACTTTTCAGAATGGTTTCGATGTACAGAAATCTTAAGCCAATTTGAATGTCAAAGGCCATATATTATTAGAATGATTTCAACAGAAACAAATGTGGTTGCTTCCTAACATGTGTATAATCAGCAATTAGGAGACAAGAATCTCTGTTTGTGTATATATGAATATTTTAACAGTTGTCCAGATTCCTTTATGAATTAGGATAGAGAGTATTTGAAGTTCTTCCCTACATAGGTCTGACCGAATTGCCAGTTTTCCGGGGCAACTCCCCAAGAAGTTGAGCATCTGCCATCACTTGATCGAACCCTGAAGGTGAGTTTCTCTCCTTGCAGAATGCAACTGGTTTTCCAGGTAGAACCCCAATCGCGTTCCATATGTGTCCATTTCAATTCCTTGTTGCCTTTGACCTTGAGACCAACAACATCTCCAGCTGCGGCGACATTTGTCACTACAACCTGATAGAAATAAGGATTTCCTGATATTGTAAACCTCATTCCTCCTTTTCTCTGGCATGGAACCCTGCACTCAGAAATTCCTTTCAGAAACTCTGCTTTATAAAACTCATACCTTCTAACATATAATAATAAGAGTCCAACCTGCGATATTCGATAGGGATGACACCAGCAGCATGATCAGTAGCAAGTTGGGTGAAAATAGGCCTAGCAAGATCAAAATGATGATGTGGGGGAGCACACCAGCCTCCTGCAGGGCAATGATCTGTTGCTGTGACAATTAGGGAACCAGATTTGCACCATTTTGGATCATTCTTACATCTAAGTTCATAACATGAACCACAAGCTTCCCCTTTTTTGAACATTATTTCACTTACAGCTGCTGTATTTTTCCCATATCCTAGGGCTTCTACATCTTTATAGCTGCATGCTCCTCCTGCATAATTATTTAGGAAGCATTGTTTCCTTATTATAATGCTCTCAGAAAGGAGGAAAAAAAAGCGCTTCAATTTGGAATCCCTAATTATTTTTTTTTCATTTTTATAAGGTAGGACTGAGCAAATATTGGTTACATTGAAAACTAACTCGAACCAATTAAATATGAATAGGAACCAATTATGTTTGTTTTTTTTTATCAAATCAAAATTTTAAAAGTAGCCTTGATATAAGTGAAATTGATTTTTTTTTCTCAAATTTTTAACAGAAAATGATTACTGACTGGGTTTGATTCAATTTAGCATTACTAAATCAATTACTTTTAGTTGTTTTTGGTTAGATTTGAATGACTTACATCGGTTCAATTTGGTTTAGTTTGATTTTGATTGGTTTACAAAACATATAGAAAAAGCAAGATTAAATTCAAATTAAGGCTAATTAATGAATTTGAAATCAATGTGTTAAAGGTTGAAATTAATGTGTTAATTAATTTACCAAATGAAGTAGAGCTGCCATCATAGAAGGTGGCTTTAGCATCACACCAAGGGCCTGCTTTGAACAGTGGTTTGCCCTTCGGTTTTTTTCGTTTGGGTTCATCACCATGACCATTACAACTGCTCATTACAATTGATAGAATAAAAATTGTCGCAAAAAGGGTTCTCAAAGGCGTCGCCATAGCGTTTAGCTAAAGGCACATTAACTATAATTTCTTTTGGGACTGCCTTTCCTTTTTCTTTTTAATGTATTACTTTTCTGAATAAAAGAAAAATTCTTCTCTTTTTCTTTTATTCTATTTATCATTTGCATTGTTTTTAGATATATATATTGAAAATGTGTTTGTTATAGTTTTGCTATTGTTATGGCTTCGTTTTAATAGGATCCATTGAATTTTTTTTTACCTATAAAAGGGTTCTTTGTTTTCTAATTTTAAAATAATTTAGCTCAAGTTCATTTAAATTGGAGAATTGCGAGATCACTAATTAAAAATATCTAAATATAGAAAGAATTACAATATTGTTTAGTTTGTTTAGAATCTAGTTACATATTTAGAATCGAATCGATAATTTAGAATCTTAGTTACACTTTTGAAAATGCACATCCAATGAAAATATAATTTGGTTATTTTTGTTTAGAATCTAATTATTCATTTAAAATCAAAGTAATGATTTATCATTTTTAAATTGATGAGATTAATGAATTCAATATATGGGTTATGTCATGCTTTGTGCCTCATTTTCTAATGTAAATATCACATTTTGAAAAAGCAAATACCACATGTTATATATATATATATTCTGCATGTGTTTACCGTATACTCCACTTATAAAATTCAATTAGAAAGATGGTTGGTGGCCAGCAGAGGTGGTAAGACTTTTGCTCTCGAGTCCTAACGGACTGAGTTCGAATCTCCCTATCCACATCCGGGTGTGTTAGTTTATAACTATGTTAAAAAAAAAAAATTCAATTAGAAAGGTACATTTTAATAGCACATAAAAGTGACCATTTCAATAGTAACTCTTACCAAAAGAATAGTAATTATTAGACATTTATGCCTTTATTTCTTAATAAATCTAACTATATTAATTCAAATTGAGTAATTCTTGTCGACTCGTAAAAATTTCAAATTTAAATATATTATACACAATTTCTGCCCTAAGTCTGTCCGCACAATGTTCACTATTTGGCTTCTAAATTAATACATACACTTCTGATTAAGATGATTCCAACTTTCGGAGTTAGCTAAGACATAAAGAAAAAACTTTCATGTTTACCACTCTCACAAACTAGGTCATTTAAGCAGGTGAAATCCAGGCTGAAGTTCCAAGATGTGTCCTGAAATTGCCGCGTGTACGGGTTCCCTTGAAACATGTCCAACTCCCTACATATTTAGAATTAATCAAAACTGTTTTTCAGGATTAAACTAGACACATTAAGCGAAGCTACACTTTTCATATCGAACACTTATTCAAATTCCATTCCAAACATGGTGAAATAATTGTTTGAAACTGGTTCAATGCTGGTTTCCTAACGAACCATTTGAAATATCACATGGATAGATGCAAGAAGAAACCTAGTGGGGATCTAAAACAAACTGAGCTTACATTTAAGCCTAGCAAATTAGGGGAGGAAAACACACTAGGTACTTGG
>CATIWJ010056613.1:0-16473 GCA_949640765.1 Croton laevigatus | reverse complement strand
AAACAAATGATGGTAATAATGATAATGATAAAAATGAAGACACATGTAATACTAAGAAGAGAAGAAGAGTAAAAGTAGTATTCTTAACAATAATAAAATAATAATAATAATGATAAGATAATTTTAAAAAAATGAAAAGGAAGGATGAAGAGGGGGAACACGTTGGGAGTTCAAAAATAAAACACATGGTGGATAAATGGAGGCTAGAGATTGAGAGGTGTGAGGAGCAAGTAAAGTGTGAGTATATATATACACATATATGGTGTGGAGGGAAAGGGAAACAGGAAATAGAAAGTAGAGAAAGGGAAAAGTTGAAAGGAGTATTAAAATAAATCAAGAAAATTTTTAGGAGATTATTTTAGTGGCGTTATAAAACAGGTATGATACTTTATTTATTTGACTGCGTTTAATACTCGGACGTGTGTCCGAGTTATATTTTTAAATTTTATTATTTTAAATGCTTGTGATATTTTTATTAATTATGTTGAAATATGAATGTTGCATCGATGAAAATATTAGTTAGTAAAATAATAAGTTAATTTTTAGTAAATGTGGAATTAACATTAAGAGTCAAAAATTTAATTATTAATTTATTTATTTTAAATTTAAGCTCTACTTAGTATCGATTCAGAACTGATAATGGTAGGAGTATGATATCATACTAGCAGCTGCATAATTAAAGGACTGATGTCCAAACAATATAGGAACATATGTTCTGGCGAATGCATGAACCTTGGTTCCGGCGAATACAGGGACTATGGTTTCGGCGACTACAGGAACTTGGGTTCCGGCGTTAAAATGGTCTTACTTTTATTAGTCAACCAAAATACTTTGTAGAGCGAGATTATTGTACGCTAATAGGAAAAATTGAATACGTAGTTAAAATTCAGAAAAATATAGTTCGTTCATTATAAGGAAAAAAGAAACCGATAGAAAGTAAAAAAGGAGGCCTATTTGAAAATAAATTGATATAATATCAAATAATATTTGTGTGATTAGATGGAATTAAACTTTTGCATTATATTAATTTTTGTTCTATTTTTTGTAAATAAGCATAAAGTACCCACTGAGCTAGTAGCTCAGCAAGTTTAGTGTATACTAAACTTATAGGTAACGGAGAGACACCAAGAAATTCAGATTAATCGAGAAGATACCAGCCCACCATAAATATTAGAAAGGCATATACTGTGGAACGAAACCAAAAGGCTAGGAGACCGGCGAACCAAGGAAATGGAAATTTTGTATTTAGCGTTGTAATTAATTGTAAATTTTATTTTAGTCAAATGTAATAATGTTCTGTATACCAAGTTGTACCAGCTGTGGCACTCTTAGCTCGGCTAGCAATTAGTCGGGTTAAAGGGTGTTACATAATGTGAATAATTTGAAAAAAAAAAAGGAAAATGAACAAAAATTATAGAAAATTCATGGAGAGTTTTTAATGAAGTGTTAGACAAAATTGATAATGAAGGATTATAGAAGATAAGGAAATGAGGAAGAAAACAAATTGGATGTGGCTATAAAAGGAAGGAAAGAGTTGCCATTTTTGGGAGTTTAAAGTAGGGTGTTCAAAAAAACCGTGAACTGAACTGAAATTTCGGTTATTTTTGGTTTTCGGTTATGGCCAGCTCAAAATTGAACTAAAAAAAATCATCGGTTCAGTTATCGGTTATGGCCAGTTTCGAATCAAACCGAACCAAACCGACAGATAAGACAAAAAACAGTTTAATTTTTGCCAAAACGTAGTCGTTTTAAACCTAATTTACTAATTTAGTATAAATTTTGGTTTTATATGAAAATCGAACCGAACTGAACTGATATTATCGATTCGGTTCGGTTTTCAAGGTATTCAGTTCAATTTCAGTTTATCCTTATCGGTTTTTAGTTTGAATCGGTTCTCCCTATGAACCGAACCGAACATGAACACCCCTAGAAAGAATTAAGCAAAAATACATTTTGTTTGTATAGAGTAGCAGTCAATTTTCGGCCTCGATTTTCACTATCTTCTTATCATTTTCCCATAAATTTGAGGCTCTAGATTGATAGAGGGTGATCAGAGTTTTCCAACGATATCTCATTTGCCCATTTTCGTTGTCGGAATCATGAGAAATGGCGAGAGAAAGTACGATGGCAAAACTAAAATTTCTGCAGAAATTCTGAAGGTTGAATACGACTATTTTCAGTTTGGTCCTTCAACTTTTTAAAACTTATACGACTGACCCTAGAAATTTCTGCCTCATTTCAGTTCAGTCCCTCGGCTTTATATTTTATTAGGTATTGACCCCTAAAACTTATTTTAGCTCTTCAATTTCATCCAATCAGTTTATTAATAATAAATTGAGTTTATTTTTAAAATTAAATAATTTTGGGATATTAATAAATTAATTAAATGTTACGATTAAATTTAAGATGGTTAAAATAAACATTAGAAACTGAGTTTTGAGAAAAATATTATAAAATAAATATTTTATGGATTAATTAGTGAAAAATCTTAATTGATATTAAGATTAAATATTATAATGACTTAACAAAATTATAAGGACAACAAGATTAAGTCTAAAATACTTATTAAATGAGTTTAATTTAATTATTTGACAATATTTATTGAATAATATTTATTAGACATTTATTTGGACAATTTTCTAATTGACATAATTTTAGGACAATTAACAAAAGATTTAATTTAATAATTATCCAAATTCAAACAATAAATAAACAAAGATGAAATTGAATACTAATATATAAGGACAATACCTTATGACTTTGGATATGGACAATGATAGGATAAAGGACAGTCCGAGAAATTAAGGAATAGGAACCGTAACGATGGAGACCAATGTTTAATACTTTAATTTTGAAAAGCTAAATTTATTTTTTGCATGATTTTAATATTTTGCATTAAATGGTTAATTGGAATTGTTTGAATTAAATGTTTATTTATGAGATGATTATGATTTGTTCAAATTATGACTTTTATTATTAAGATAAATAATTAAGATTTTATTAGATCGAATAATCCATATGGCTCGGTAAAAATAATACTTGATAGATAAATGATTTTTAAATATTTGCTACGTAAGAAAAATTTTATTATTATTATTATTATTATTATTATTATTATTATTATTATTACTAATATTATTATTATTATTATTATTATTATTATTATTATTATTATTATTATAAAATATATATTTTATTTAGAAAAGATGTTTGAAAATATAAACAAGCATTTATATAAATTGAGTTTTTTTTAAATAAGTATTTACAAATTATCACTTGAATATTTTATAAATCAAGTTATTTGGGAACTGTTGATTAAAATAATATTTTTATTAAAATGGGTGATTTAAAAAAAATACGTTATTTTATTTAAAATGATTTTTATACCGGGAATAAATGTTTTAGAAAATAATTATTTTAAAAGAATCTAAGTTTATTTTTGGAGAGATTAAATACCTTAAATAACTTTGAAAATATTTTTCGGAAAAGATTTATAAATAAAGAGATTTTAAATATTTTAAAAAATTATTATTTATTAAATCTTTGAGAAAATATTATTTAAAAATAAAGTATCTTTGGTTTAACTATTTTGAGAAAATACCATTTATATATACTTTGAGAAAATATAATTTTAAATATTTAATTTTGAGAAATTACTATTAAGAAATAAAGTAAAGTTTTAAAATAATTTTGACAAAGTAATAAAAATAATTATGAAACAAGAATATTTATGATTTAAGAAAATCAAGGTTTAATAAAGATTTATATAAAAGAGTTTTTAATAAATATTTTGAAATTAACATTGGTTAAAAATAATTCAATGAAAGGTATATGATTTAAGAAAAATAATATTTGATAATATTACTAGAAAATATTTGATGAATAAGCTATGAATATTTATTATGAATATGTTTGATAAAAATACCGTATTATTTGAGGTATTTATCTTTGATAAAAATAAAGTATACTTTTATAATATGATTTTGGAAAAAGGACAATGATTGATTTTGATAAATAAATATTTGATATATGAGATGGATATTATGAAGATATTTATTTTTGAAAGATATATTTATAAATTCTTCACATATCCAATAAATATTTTATGCTCTACCTAGGATAAGTTGAACTAGTGAGATAAAGGTATGATGCATTATATACTTAGCAGTATTGCGAATGTTTGAATAGATTGAATAGTGATACAGATTGAATCGTGTCACAGAACAGATTTTGATTGAATAGTGATACAAACTGAGTCGTGTCACTGAACAGATTTTGATATTGATTTTATTGAATTTTGAATACAGCCGTTTAAAAAGAGATGGAATTCGGAATTGGTGTGAATAATACCATGCCATATCGAAATACAGATAGTGACTTTATCCTTGCATTTACATAAATGCCTAGTAGAGTTAATCAAGTAAGATTTTAAATAAAGTAATTTATTTTATTATGTGATTTATAATATTTAAATATTGTTTAAAATTATGCATGTGCATTTAAATTATTTATGCTTTTTATTAGTTAAAGTCTCCACTGAGCGTACTCGCTCAGCAAATTTAATTAATTCTGAACTTGTAGGTCGCCGAAAGATGTAAAAGAAACAGGAACTGTCAAATAGTATCAGGGCCCGAAGAATTTAGATTAGCATATACTGTAAAGATGAAGTCAACACATGAAAAGCTAGAATAGAAGAAAGGAAAAAAAAATGTTTTCATATTTTGAAATTTAATTTAGAATATGATCTGTATACCATGTAATATGTAATGTAGTACAACTTGATTCGATTATAAATAGTCGGATTAAGAGGTGTTACATGACTCTTGCCTCTGTCCTTATCCTCTGGCAAGATCCTTTTGCAAGAGCTTCTGGCAAGAGCCTTTGGCAAGATCTTTTGGCAACCAAACTTAACTGATGCTTTTAGAATAAAAAATAAAGCAAAAGGCATGGAACAAATAGGAGCTTTAGCATTTAATTAACTTGCTATACTTAAAACAATCAAGGCTCAAAATATTGGAAATCTAAACTAAACTTATTAAAAAATGGAACCCAAAATTCGTATCAAACCATTCCAAGAATTGAATCAAATCGAAAAATTCAATTTATGGTGTAAACAAGCTATTATATTTAATTTTATTCCTTAAAAGTTATAGATGGCCTATTTGTATTTATTTTATTCCTTAAAAGTTATAGATGGCCTATTTGGTTAATATTTTCATCTTTTCACTTTTTTTTCGATGAATTATTTTTTACTGCAATTTTTAAAAGAACCCTGTAGGATAGTTCTAAGGAAAATAGTAGTAGTAGTCGTCATGGCCGCACTAGACTAAATTCGTAGATAACTTGAACCATAACTGGACCAGAGACTGTAAGGTTCATAGACAAGCTGCATAATTAGTGGTTCGTCGACAGTTCACGATTTTTGTGATCTAGGCAGTTTTGTCATGATTTCGGTTCAAAAAAATAAAGAACTTGAATCGGATCAAGAGAGACACCATTCTACACCGATTTATGGCGGTCCGACCTTTGAACGGGCCAGTTGACCGTGGTTCAAATCCGGGCGGTTGTGACGAGCCCAACCAGCCACCTCTAGAAAAGAGTAATGTTGTCCCGTATAGAAAACTTTTTGAAAAAAAAAAAAAAACTAAAATAACAGAATAACCCTTTGAATAGACCACGCGATTCCCGAGAAACACAACTTTTTGTCTAAAATAATTACTGTAAAGCATCTCATACCAACAATGCACTTCGCCTCCCCTAATCCTTTATTCCATTATTGTTTGCTACTATACTATACTATGCTTTCTGCTCTTTTCTCTTTCTAGAACTCGGCGCCTCACTCGCTCCGATTCATGGCCGATCCCGTTCGCAGAAAGCCGAGTTCTCAACCACGGAAGCTCTCCTGGTGCTGTTCCTTAACTGGAAATCCGCCCAGCCCTGAAAACCCCATAATACTACCCAAACCTCACCATAAGAAGCTTGATTTCATTTCCAAACCCGCTTCAAACTCGCTCCCAAACTCACCGCTCAGCTCCAAATCCGGATTGCACTTCGTGGGCAGAATCGACCCGCGAAGGATACTTTCTCCGGGCCGTGTCTCACCTATAGACTCCGATCCAATAGTGGGTTCGATCCATGAAATCGTAGCTGAACCATCTCCAGTTGTGGATTCAGTGATGAAATCGAGTTCCAACTCATTCCGGAGCAAAAATGAGGGGTCATTATCTCATTCGGGTTCGGGGTCGGACGCTGGCGGAGGAGTGTTTGATGTGAGGCTGAATTTGAGGGGGAAGAAGGGAGCGGGTTTGGTACTTGAAACAAGGTCGGAGGTAGTATCTGCGAATTCAGAGGTGTTGGCGGGGTTAATTGCGGAATATCGGAAGGGTTTGGGGTCCGGAAGCGAAAATGAGTCGTTGAAGATGTGTAGAATAGAGGTGTCGGATGTGGAGAATTTGGGGGTTTTCAGGGACGCAATTGAGCTAATGTTTGAAGAAGATATTACAAAAAGGCTCTTGAAGATTGGTGTTTACAGAGCCATCGATATTCTTGAGGTTAGTGTTTTACTTTTACTTCCTTTTAAGTATATGTATAATACTGTTGTTAGTTGAATTCTGATATGAATAATTGTTGGTACCTACTACCTACATTAAAGCTTTTATGCGTAATTCAAACTTCTCAAAACGCCATTTCCATTAGCTACTGTCCCAGATTACTGAATCATATGTTACTAGCACGTTAGGTTTTTATTCAAGTTGGGTGAACTTGAGCTTTCACAAGCTCTGGTAAGCCGGATAATGATATTCTCGAGCTTGTTTCAAGTTCAAAACATTGACCTTTTGGAAGAAAGCTAAGCTCAAGACTTTGGGGTTTAAATTTTTAAATGAGCCATGGTGGGGTTTGTCTTGATTATATGTTCAAGCTTGAAATGAAAACCATTATCAACCAAAGCAATTCACTTCGTGGTTGTTAGAGTAAAGATGCAGCACATATTAAAAATGATAGATTTAATAAAATAATGGGGAAATTTAGGAGAAATCCTCTCGCATTGATTAAGTATAGCTGCTTATGATGAGTCAATTCTGGAATAAGAAGATTGCATTCCAAATAAGAGAGTCGGCAATAATAGAATTAGGAAAAGAAAAGATAACAGAGGTGGAATGGTTGCTAGCAACCCCCACGACACACGACCAGCCCAATGCAGATAATTTCTGCCAAAAGTGCCTTCGCATTCCTTATGCCATCAGCTATATACTGCTCATGACTAATTTTGCTGCCTTTACTTCCAATTCCTGCATCTGAAATTCCATCACTTGCCTTCACATTGATGTTCCTTCTACAATAAGACTATATATGGTCTTGGGCTAACAGTGAAATAATCAAAATTAAATAAATATACTTTGAGCTGAAATTTTTAGAGAGGAAGAAAGGCATGAATTCAAAACCAATGAACAATTTAATTAACAAAACTTCAAAATCTTCTTCCTTTTTGTTTCAATTTCAATCTGTGCTTGATGATGGGACAGGGATACTAACCAATCCTAATAACACCTAAAAAAGTAGCAAAACCAAAAAGATGAATGTAAAAAACTTTAGAAAAACATAATAGCACCTTTTATTTATTGAGAAATACCAATTGAAGATAAGTTAACTTGCCACACTTTATAATTTTGTTTCATAATAAATGATTTAAGAATATATTTGAGAGAATTGTGTTGAAGCCTCCATGTTTTATGTTAATATGCTCTTGGGTCCCTTGTTTTTTTAAGATATGTGAAAAGGTCCTTAAAGTTTTGGGTGTCCAACCATTGGTCTTTCCGATTTTAGCCATTTTCCCCATTAGTAAACTAAAAAGGGTCAGCATTTTATACAAGAATGAATTTTGTTCAATTCTCGAATTTTATGTTAATATGCTCTCTCATCCTTTAAAACATTTATTTTAGTATTAAATGATATTATGAAGACCAAGTTACACATTTTTTTTTAAAATTTTGAATTACATCTACGCACGCACACACGCTCTCTCTCTTTCTCTATTTTATACCTATTTTATTTTTATTTTTTTATTTATATAGTGAATAATTAATTTAACAAAATTTAGTAACTTTATTTACTAAATTTATATTTTTTACATGATTATTTTAAATTTAATAGATCCAATTTATATTTTATTAAACAAGTCTTATAATCTAGCGTTAAACATTTCGAAAAACTAAATTTAATTTATTTGATAAGTACACTAAATTTTTTTAAACAATTTATTCCATATATAATTGCTGAAATGGAATTAAGAGGCAATATTTGGTAAACCAAGGACAAATGGAACCTACGGCTTCTGCAACTCCAAATCCCAAACAGATCTCCAGTTTTTCCCAATGAAATAGCAAATTACATCAACTTTGCATGTATATATATACCTTGTGCAGTGATTGTATCATGAAGGATTAGAGTCCGATGAAAGCCATACCTAGAACTTAACTAATAGAAATCACAATCAATAACCCATAGCAGCGAGACTGACTTAGCCCATTAGGGTGCTGACTTAAACAAAATTTATTTCTAAGTCTTTCACTAAAACATATCAAGATTTTAATGGCATCCTAGAAAGGTATGGGCAACATACGAGAAAGTGCATATAGATTATGTCAAGCTCTTTCAAATTCCAGAATAAAACTGGATAAATTGTTGGAATCATGTGCTTAACTCAGAAATGTGAACAACTAGAAATGCACGAGCATAAATTTTAAAATCTTGTTTTAAAGGCTAGGCAAGAGTTGACTGCATTTCATTCATCTAACAAGTTATTCTGAATCTATTGTAGGTATGCGCGAGCCTCATCTTTACAAGAGGTGTTTTGTCCTGTTTGAAATACCTGGAAGCTGTTCCTTGGACCGAGGAAGAAGAGGAAAAACTACGGGGTCTTTTTTCAGTGTTCAAGTTTGAGGAGACGGCAACTCAAGACATTTTAGCCAGACTCAACTTGTGTAATTCAGTAGACTCCCATCAAAATTTAGCTAGACAGCTAGTTTGGTCTATCACCACCTGTACAGATGCTAATGCGAGAAATGAACTAAAGTCTTTAGTTAAAGGTCTTTTTGGCAAAAGCTCGATCTATAAGAAGGACCAACCTGAACTCAACAAGGAGGATCTATATGATGTTTGTCAGTCCTGTCTAGGTTCACTAACCACCCTCATGGAGGAGGCTGCCACCAATACTCCATCAAATGGGAGGGTAACAGATAAAGAAAAAGGTAAACCATTGATTGACCGTGTCTCCAGGCAGGTGGATAACATTAACTGGTTGCTGGAAATCCTTTTTGATCGGCAGATGGGGGAGGAATTTGTAGATATGTGGACAGATCAAGGTGAACTGCTTAATATGCATGAGCGTGCGTCTCCAATGGTGAGATATGAGCTCAGCAGGGTTTCTGCAACTTTATTCATAGCAATGGGGACGAGAAAACTGCATTGCCGGTCAGAAGCAAGAGCAGGGCTTCTCAAGGCATGGTTTTGCCCAATGCTATTAGATTTTGGTTGGCTGCAGAGATGCAAAAAGGGGATGGACGTGAAAATATTGGAAGAAGCAATGGGTCAGACACTACTAACGCTTCCTTTGAAGCAGCAGTATACATTGTTTATGGAATGGTTCAGGTGCTTCTCAAAGCAAGGCACTGAATGCCCTAATCTAAGCAAAGCATTCCAGATTTGGTGGCGCCGGTCATTCCTTAGAGGCTCAGAAACTCATGCCATTGAATCTAGGTAAATCAGGAGTGTGTGAAGCTGAGGTTTCTGAAATAATTGGATTTTTTTTTTTAAGCAATGTAGATTAAAACCCTGTAGAATTGTTGTTGTAATAGTTAGTATAGATAAATCATGGCAACATATTTTATCAGAAAATTGTCAAAGCAAGTTTCATAGTTGTTTCTCAAGTAGATAAGTTATCAAATATCAAGATGATAAAATATGAAAAAAAGGAAGAAGATTGGAAACTCCGTTCTGTGTGGCCAATACCTTCGATTATCGCTCCTGGTCTCTGCAAATTTTTCATGAACAACGATGATGGATTTTGGATTTTTTTATTCTATTTTAATTTTTTTTTTTTAAAAAAATTTCACTACGTTACTAGGGCAATGATTGCATTTAAAACGATTTCAGACTCATTCGGATCGAGGTATGATAAGAACCATTCTATTTTAAATTTTAACAACGGAAAAAACATATTTCTTATTGTCTTAATTTCATTGTTGGACTTGACACACTATCCTTGAGATTGTAAATGCACTTAACACTAGATTGATGTTGAAGGGCTTTGCATTTTTTTTAGTACGTTGTTCACGCTTTGTTTGAGAGGCCAACAAAAGAATTAAGCAAATAGAGAATTAAAATTGTCAGTTTTATCTTATAATTATAATTAATGAGAAAAAAAAATTAATGATAACGTGGTCAAATTGAAGAGATGGAGGGAGTTTGAAGAATTGAGAGAATATGAACTCAGAATAAATATCTTTGGGGTCACAATCACAAACTAAAATATCTTCTAGCCCACAAAGGATACGATCAATAAGTTTGAAGAATAAAAATATTTTACTCTTATCTTCCCCTTGAGGAGGAAAAATGCCAACAATATGTCTCCCTGCTTACACGCCATTACAGACTACTGGTTCATTCATAAGGGAAAAATGCCCTTTCTTTCCTCCAAATTCCAGGAAAACACGCCCCAGTAGCTCAGTGATGTGCAGAGCTTCAGTAACAGAATTCGATCTTTACGATCTGCTGGGCATTGATAGCTGTTCCAATCAATCGCAAATAAAAATGGCTTATCGGACGCTACAGAAGCGGTGCCACCCGGACATTGCCGGTGAGACAGGTCATGACATGGCTATTATTCTTAACGAGGCATATTCTGTTCTCTCCGATCCAAATTCAAGGTCGGCTTATGATAAGGTAAGGTTACTTGCTAATTGTTTAAATCTTGAATTGAGCTGGTCATGACATGGCTATTATTCTTAACGAGGCATACTCTGCTCTCCGATCCAATTTCAAGGTTGGCTTATGATAAGGTAAGGTTATTTGCTAATTGTTTAAATCTTGAATTGAGCTGAATTAATGAATTGAACCACAATAGGAACAAGCAAAGATTGCAGAATTGAAAGGGTACACAGGGAAACCACTATACTCGATATGGTTAGGATCGCAAAGCGAAGAAAGAGCAGTTTTTGTTGATGAATTGAAATGTGTTGGATGCTTGAAATGTGCATTACTTGCAGAAAAGACATTTGCGATTGAATCAGTATATGGAAGAGCAAGGGTCGTTGGTCAGTGGGCAGATCCTGAGCACACTATTCAAGCTGCCATAGATTCCTGTCCAGTTGATTGTATATCGTATGGAATTCTTCTAGCTTTTACTAATCAAATTATATATATACTATTTGCTAACTAAAATCATATATGCATATGCAGTATGGTGGAAAGGACAGACTTACCTGCACTTGAGTTCTTAATGTCAAAGCAGCAGCGAGGTAACGTCCGAGTTGGTGCAACCAACGCTGCCGCTGGACGCGTCTCTAACATATTCCTTGATCTGAAAAAATTTCAAACCAGGCTTGCTCATGCTCAAACCTCTAAGGTATTAACTTTTCAAATTATCAACTATGTGCAATTGTAAAGAGCTGCTTGTGATTCTCTCAGACCATCCATCCATATTTCAGGAAACAGATCTCCATATAATGTCAGCTATTCAAGCAATCAGATCAATTTCAAATTGGTTATATTGGCAATCCCCAAAATCAGAAGCCAACCAATCAGGAAATCTTCCACTCATTGCCCTACCATCTCCTGAACCCAACATTAACAAGCTCCGGCAGGCTGCTGCTGCGAGGAAACAACCGCTGCACAGCAAAAGACCATCAAAACACGATTACTGGATTCCTTCCACTGGAGCACTTCCTGTGCCCATCAACAACTCTGCTTCTCAAGCTACTGGAAATGCTTCTCGCACTAAAGAGCAAAGAAATCCAAAGAAGAAAGTACATATTATAGAAGAGAACAAGAAGAATCCTGCTGGATGGAGAATCCCAATGGTAGCTTCAACAATTGCAGCAAGTATCGTACACTTGCAAGTAAGAGAACAAGCGATTGACAGATTAAATGAACATATAGGCGGTGATATGGCCCTAGAGATTGTTAATAGCTCTTGGTTACAGGTTATATTAGCAGGGATTACATGGTACTTAATTGGCATAGCAATTATGGAGGTGGTACAAACCTTCTGGAAAAGGCCGTAACATAACACAAATTTTTCATTCTGCACTGAAAAAATGTCTGTAAATGCATAGATAGCAAGCTAGTATTTAATTATCTGTACTTTATAGAAACAAGTATATGCATATTAATAAGCACAGTAAACATATATTTGATTATATAATAATATTACATTCAATCACAATTTGCATGGCCAAAGTAGACAATTTTCTACGCTTCATCAGCAGAATTAGGTATTCTAATCATAAATGTATAAGGTTTAGCTATTATATAATACAAAGCCTGCCTTTTTCTTGTTAATTTTACAAACAATATATTAGAACTTATATTTCTTTTTTATATCATTTAGCATGTGGCTTTCTAACAATTTCCAGATTTCTAACTCGCAATAAAATTTCAGCTTTTACCTCTCTTTTTGCATGGGAAGGTTTCAGTTTAGCACGAAACTAAAGTGTGAGCCCCCACCATGAGAGTGACCTCCCAAGAAAGCTGGCGACCATGATAGGGCCTGTGGAGGTCACCCAATGACCAAGGCTAGTCGAGGTTGCCTAAGTCAAGGCATAATGGACCCCGAAAATATAGGAGCCTTATGGACCCTTATATTTTCGGGGCCAAGCAGGCTATAGGGTCTTCGGGACCTTACCGCCCTAGCGCAAGGTTTTCGGAACCTCACTCACCTAAGTTCACCAAATAAGGCTTACGTTTGCCACGTCAGATCTTGATTCACTTTTCAGACCTTCATAAAGGAAGACACATTGACTGAAAGGAAAGTAGCACTAATTTAGAGTCTAAACTAAGATTAGAAATCAGATTGTGTGTGGAGGATGGTTGAAGGTCTTGGGATTGCAAGAGATACACAAAAAGCTTCTTTTTCTTTGGTTAGCCGGAGAGGAAAGGTTTTTTCTAAAAAAGAACAAAGAAATAAAACTTCAAATTAACTCAATTGATCTTCAAACAATCTAGAAAAGAGTAACAATTATTGCAATTTCAACATCTAAAGAAAAATAATAACTCTCTCTGCACGAAGGGAAGTAACTCGTGAGCAAGAAACTTCTTCAATCAATTAAGTGATGGAAGTAAAGAACAACATTCATTCAATATGGAAAACTAGGGCTGTAAATGAGCCGAGTCGAGTATTACCAAGCTCAAGCTCAGCTCAGCTCGTTTATTTTTCGAACTGCTCATTTAGTTTTTGAACGAGCTTTTATCGAGCCGAGCCTCAAATAGCTCGCGAGCGGCTCGTTTTCTATAAAACACTAAAGAAGAAAAAGAAATAGATTATGGGTGAAAAGTTAGATATAAATTACTTTTTAAGCATTAACTAGTCATTATATTACAATAAATATGAAATTCCAAAGTAAAAGCATTGATTTAATACATATTTTAGACAAAAATAAAATTAAACGAGCCGTTAACGAGCTTGACATTTCGGCTTGTTAACGGATTGTTCAGTTATTGAGCCAGTTCATTTGATTTTCAAACAAGCTTAAATCGAACTGAATTCTAAGTAGCTCACAAATGGTTCGGCTCATTTACAGCCCTATGAAAAAGGTTAACATAAAGCTAGGGTACTTTACCCTAGGAATGAAACGATGAGACACTAATTTCTAGGGGTGAACATTCAGATATTTCAAATCAGAATCCAAACAGAGTGACCAAACCAAATTCACCAAATACAGTGTGTGATATATATATGAACCGAACAAAGCAAGGAAAGAAACCGAAAATGATCAAACTACAACATTGTCACTAATATTAATAAACAATGCATCAAACTCAATATCCAATTTCAAGTTTTTTCCTAAACTGAATATCAAACCAGATTTTAACAGAATTTGGTTAAATTTTTATGGAATAATCATAGCAACCCACACACAACATAAGTTTAACAACAGAACTTAAAAAAATAGAGCAGTCAAGCTTCAAATAAAGGTATCAGATGGATAATATGTATTGAGATATGAAATTGGAACCCACAGCACTTGAAATGTGAAATTGGAACCCTAGTGAAGTACTAGTTCACCAGCGCATCCCAATTTCTGAATATAAGTTTTAAGCAAACAAGAAGTTTTTGTTACAATTCATTTCACGACTGACCTCTAGACACCACTTAGTAACGATACTTGGTGGAATAATCCTTTGGAGCAATTACCAAACCACGGCCCTTCCTTGCCCCACGGTAAACAGTCTCAACAATGTCAATGAACTCCTGCTTGTCCTTGAGAGCCCAGTTGATTTTGTTGTTATTTCCAGTTCCAAGATCAATCATGATGTGCTTGTTCCTGAAGAAGAACATGACAGTGGAGGGATCATACAGCTCATACATTGTGTTAAAATCTGGCACCTCAGTGATGTCTACAAGGTATATGACAGCAAAGTTCTTTATAGTATCAGCAACTGATGCAAGCACTTCATCCATCTACAACACAAATAAAACCCAATTAGTAACCAATAAAATAAGTATAACCCATCAATATATAACATGCCACAATAACTGCAAAGAGGTGAATCCCTCCAAAAATATATAACTGGAAAGGAAATATTTTCCATGATAATAGCTTTTAAACATTCTACTGTGAAACTCATTATGTTGTCAAAGAAGAAAAAAAAGTTATTGTCACTTATCTCCCAGTTGTGTCACAAGCAGAAAAAATTGGGTAGAAATCGTGGGACATATGAAGCATACAGCTCTAAAAAAAAGTCGGAAATTAGCCCCTTAATACTAATTAGGAATCTAATTAAAAATAGGATTCCGCAATTAATCCTAGGGATTGCAGAGTTCAGGTAAAAGAAGCTATGAGTATTGGCATGAATTCGAAATGAAAACTCAAAGACATTGCTCAAGAGAGAAAGAAGAGTTACCTGCATGCAGGTTTCGTCCCAGTCGTGGCCGAATCGGATCACGACGAGACGCTCTTCTTCAGCAAGGATTGCTTGATCGACGGCCCAACCAGAGTGCAGGTGCGGAAGCAGGTACGACATCCTCTCTCTCTCTCTCTCTTCTCTGGCCCTCGTCTCCGATCTTCTTTTTCAACAAAGCCTCGTCTACGATTCTTTTTATAAAATAAGGGGTAATTATAAATTAGTCCCTTTATTTTGACATATAATTTAGTTCATATTTTTTAATATTATATTGTTCATCTCTATATTTTTTTTAAATTTATTTATCTTTCCATAGACTAAAAATATAATATTTTAAAAAATAAAATACTGAATACTGTAAAATAAAGAGGCTAAAAAACTTAATATTGAAAGAATATTTTTTAACTTTTTTATCTATGTATTTAAAAATATTCAATAGTTTAATCTTTCACTTTTTAGTATATTCAATAATTTAGTCTCTCCAAAGTTTAAATAATCAAACATAAAAAAAAAAATAGATAAAAAGTATAATATTAAACATATAAACTAAATTATAATATAAAAAGTATAGGTACTGATAAATAATTTTCCCACAAAATAATGCTAAAATAGAAATAATATCGGATAATCAAGGACAAAGTAGCGACATAAAATTTGGAACATTATTTTTTGAAAAATATAAATAAATGGTAACATATTTTTTGAATTGGGGGATTTTATTAAAGTACACATGAAACTTTTTTAGTGAACACATTTGGTCAATTTAGAAAATAATACGTCATATTTTTTTATTTTCAAAAACGAAATATTAATTTCACGGTAGATGATATTGTTAAAATTAACTAAATAATAAGATTCAATTAATTAAGATCCGTCTATGACTTTTTGGTCATGGGTAGACTCAACCAAGTTGTGATAGGTAGTAGGGTTACGTCTTTGAAGCTCTTAGATCATGAAACAGCGCTGTAGGATTTCATATTCTATAGACGGCCTAGCATACTCAATGCGATGATCGCTTCCGCTTTCACTCGTGAGAATACGTTTATCAATACTAGAAGTATTTATATTATTCCCAATTTATTTATATATTCATTGTATGAATTCTTTCATTGTTATCAGAGCCTGCTAGGTATCGATTGAACGAGCTCAATTGATTTGGCATGTTTATATGTGAATATGTCTGTTTTTGTTATTGGATTAATTTGAGAATTATGTGCTATAATTTTGATGAACAAATCTGTTTTACTCCCGTTATTGATTTTAGATTTGTTCTAAAAATTTCAATTGTTTAATTAAATTCGTTTTAATTAAATTAAATAAAAAAAATTGGAAACTGAAGAACACGAAGACCAA
>CATIWJ010056601.1:0-19051 GCA_949640765.1 Croton laevigatus | reverse complement strand
TTAGGACTAATTGAGAACAGACAAAGAAACTATAAAAAAAAATTAAAAACCACCACCGATCAAGAAAGATCAACAGTGGCTTAATCGAAAAATATTAGAAGAAATTTCAAAGGAGAGAAAGAGGGACATAACTAGTAGTATTTTTAATTTTCATCTATAATTATTGAATTTAAATTTACTCCAAAATAATTAATTTTATAACCTTTATTAGAATAAAAATAACATACAACGAATAATTATAAGGATATAAACTAACCAAGTTAATCAGTTAGTATTAACATTTTAATATTGATAATTAGTCGAAGATCTAATTCATTTTCATAAGTATTTGGTATGAGTAGTTCGTTACTCTGGAGTGATTTTTTTTTAATATGAATTTGGAACTAATAATAAGATATTTATTAATACTGAAACATTAAATGTTAGCCATAAATTGCCATTAAAAAAAAAATTATTGAGAAGTTGAATAATTCCCCAAATTTCCACTAAAAGGAGCACATTCATAAGGTTTTAAATTCATAAGCTAAATTTACATTTCAGTTTTACTCTATTTCTGACAAATGAAATATCTCTTTTCTAAAAAATAATATGTAGTCTATCATTATATATACAGTTCTTATAATATTTTTATATTAATTTCTCACCATTCAATTGATAAAAATATTAAATAAAATTAATAAAAAATATATATGTCGCTTCCTAAATTAAACTTTGAAAAATTATATTAGGATAAGTTTTTATATTTATATTAAATTTTCAAGGAAAATTACTATACTTCACTCTTAATCATTTTTAAAACCCAAGGACTTTCCCAAACGCACATTTCATAATATTTGTTTTAGTTTTCACTAAACCTTTTTATTTATTAGAATGGAAAATTTCCAAATAGTCCATCTAAAATTAGGAAATTTAATTCTTCAATTAGGTTATTATATGCATACATACGGCAACGTCTACTTTTTTTTTTTTTTTTCAAGAGTAATATTTAGGCTTTTTTTTCATATTATACTTGTGATTTAAGTAAGCTATTTTTCAAATATATTAACAATCTAAATTTATCCGAATTTATTACTTTATAAACACATCGAAAAGTGAAACAGCTGGCTAAATGATTCACCTCTTTTGCACCCAAAAGGGAATCCAACTCCTGAACTTGTTTATTGTCTAATGATTTTTCGGATTCATTAATCATTAGTTTATGAGTAGTAAGTCCAAGAAACCCACTTTCAATGCACTGTAATTTTAGTCAATCTAAAAGTCAAACCTCTCTTCTTCTCTCTCTCTCTCTCAATTATTATTTTATTGGCCTTTAGCTATTAGCCTCCTTCAACAACAACACTACAAAGCAATTAATTTCTCTAAGAATAAAGATTTCAACCTCTTTACCAACCCAACAAACCTACCCTTCATCCTTCTTCTGTTTCTTCTTCATTCTTCTTCTTCCATTTTCATGGCTTCCCAATCTCACTATCTTTAATTAGATCCTTCCCTTCTTCACATTTTCCCCCATTTTCTCCATTCTTGATCAAGATTCATAGCAGAAACATGGGAAACAATAGAATCTTTTGCAAATCTTGAACTTGAAGAAGGAGAAGAAGAGCTTGGAGAAAAAAAAAAAGAAAAGAATTATGTCTCAACTTTCTTGAAATCCCTCATTTCTTTAACCCTATTTTAATCATTCTCTTAAGGTATGCAATTACAATTTAATTAATTACCCTTTTGTTTCTTTAATCCTTTTTCACTTTCTTAATTAATTTTTTCCCATCTTTGATATATTCCAATCTTCATTCACGGGTAAACAGTTCCTAATCACATGCATTTTTTTATCTTCTATGATAAGTTACTATTTCTTTTGTCTTTTATCTTATTTTTTTTCTGGCCTTATGTGCTCCAAAACGTTCTATATTATATAATATAATTTAACTTTGCAGGCAATAAAAAGGACCTTCTTCTCTTATCATTTCCTCCTGTTTTTGTACCATTCATTAAAAAGGACTGTTTCATTGGCTTTTATATCAGTTTCTTTCTTTTCTTCTGCCATGGCTACTAAGATCAAAGGCATCTATACTAAGAGCTTCAAGTACATCTCCCAAATATTTGGTAATTATTACTACTTCATCTTCTTTCTCTCTTGTTTTCCCCCTCTAAATTCTACGAAATATAATGTTGTAATTTGGAGAAATTTTGGATTTCATTGATATGGCAGTGGTGAAGGAAAGAGAGATGGAAATTGGGTACCCAACTGATGTCAAACATGTGGCACACATAGGTTGGGATGGTAATTCAGGTCCTGCTCCTAGTTGGGTATGTAGTCTATTTATTTATTTATTTATTTAAAAATATGCCATGTTCTTGTAATAATTAATTAAAATCATTTTTTTTCTTGGTTGTGAAAAATTTAGATGACTGAATACAAGACAGGTCCCGAATTTTCAACAACAACAATTGGTAATGATGTTGATCCAAATTCTATTAATTTCTCCCCATGGAATTCTCAAGGTATTATTCTTAGTTTTTTTTTTTTACTATTTTTTTAGAAATTATTTTCTGCCTTTTCTTTAAATTATTCATAAATAAATAATATATACATGTTAGTGATTAGTTCATTTATAGGTAATCTCACATATATAAGCATGAATTGAATTATTTGGAATGTCAGATCGAATTATTTAAAATGTCAGATCAGTTCTATGCGTAAATTAGTTTATTTAGTTTATTGACGATTTTTTCTTTATATGTAGTAGAAAGAGTTTATTAGATTCTTTGCCTTAAAAAACAGGGAGAACTTTGGCTCATGTGTCACGAGACAATACTTGTCTAACAAGAGGAGTATCCATCACTAAGAAAATCAAAATTATTGCGGACCATATACACTATTTTTTGCTGGCTTCTTCTATTGTTTTTGTCTGTATTTATTGGATTTAGTAGTTGATGTTTCCATTTCCCAATAAGTTAAACTATATGAATAATTTAAAATAATTCATCAAAAAAAAAAAAAAACACCTTATGAATAATTCAATCTTGCTGCCACCAAAGGGTCAGTCCACTGGTTAAGACTGTGGCCCTTTATCTAGAAATCCAGGGTTGGAGTGGTATTCAGGGCAGGGTGGTTTAGATGGTCATGCTACTTGCCTAGGTCCAAGTTCAAACTGTACCGCCCCTTCCTATAGATATATAGGTGTGTGTGAATGTGTGAGTGACTTATGTTAAAAAAAAAAAATTCAATCTTGCTAATAATTAATTACAATTCCTCAAAATAAATATAATTGCTAACTTATTTGGATATGTATCAGTATTCGCCATGTATGTCTAATCGATAATTTTTTCTAGAAAATCAGATGTTTCCCCAATGATATTTTCTTCGAAATCGAATTTAGGTTCGTTCAGAATTCTAGTATTTTATCTTAGCATCCAACATTTGTTGTTGATCGAATTCATGATTTGATTGTATTTTCTAATTTGTACCGCAGATTTTGATCAATCGAGTGGAAATTTGTACAATAATATTTCATCTTCAGATCTTACGAAGAAATCAAAAAAGAAAAAGAAGAAGCAAAATTCTTCTCCTACATCATCTTCAAGATATTTAGCATTCAACAAGTCCAAAACTAAACTATAAACTCCGAACAATGGCTGCCATTAATGTGAATATTGCGACGAAAATCCCCTTTTCTCTGCACACCATGAGAGCAAGAAAATGCAGTTAAATTATCCAAAGAGTATTGAATTTTTATTGAGATTGGAGAAAGAAAGACAAGAAGGAAAGTTTAAAAGCAGAGATTTATGTAAAATGTCAACATTGGCATAGCTTGAAATTAATTGTGCTGATGGAAAATTTTGCTAATGCAAATATTTTTTTTTAATCTAAATTTATATAATTTTAGATGTATTATATTTCTTTTCTTTGCTCAATTTGATAAAATTTGTTTTAATATCAACTGTTTCCGAACTGTTAGTTGTTTTTAATAGAGTTTAAAAAGTGCTTAAAAGTAACTTTTAAGTCTCGCTAAACTCCGATATGGTGCAACCTACCAACATACTTTCGGCTGTGTTTTGAGTTTTGACATGTCATGTCCAAAATTAAGCACTTGTGAAAAATGGCTGCCAAGCTGCTATCTTTCGGCCCAAATGGGTAACTAGGCCGAGAATATGTGTATTATGTAGTTTGGACTTCAATTGCTCTTTTTGGGCCCATTTTGGGCCACAAGTCCAACATGAAAAATTTCCAAGTGAAGTTGAGTTTTGTCCATTGGGAAGGTCAACATTTTGTTCAAAAAAAAAAAATTAAAAAAGTGAACATTTTGGGAGGATGCTTACTGGGCAACTTAATAAAAGATATTTTTCGTAACTCTATTATAATAAATTTTCATAATATGATATAAGTAAACACACATATTTACTATAAATACATGTAATTCCTATCCGTAAATATATATATTTTTTCTTATATATAAAGTAAATATGCATATTATCAATAAAAAAATGTAATATTTACTTACTATTTTAAAAATACATGACATTTACTAAAAACAAGTATCAAAAGTTGATACTATCGTTTCCCATGTTTGTTTATGACGTATTAAACATAAAATGGTAGTGTAATGCTAAGAGTTGTAATAACATTCTAGATTTTTTTTTTTTTTTTACTAAAGGGTGTGCGGCAAAGTTAGTGCTTATCAACTTTTTTCTTATAAGTATTTTTTGTCTAATAAGTAGCTTATTTTAATTAAATGTATTAAATAAAATGAAATAAAATAAGGTACTCATCGAAAATAATATAAATATGGTCTAATATTTCCCATCGAACCACTGAAGCACCATGAATTTCACAGCTTTTGACCCGAAAATGATATTTTACTTCGATGCTCTTACAACAAAGGAACGATAATGAAATTGGTATCAAAATATTTATTGCTACCTGCGCTTCCCAAAACCGGCCTCCGATTGAGCATCCAACCACCTTAACTTCTAGAATCAAGGAAGAAAGAAAACAGTGGTAGAGGGGTAAAATTGGAATATAAAAAACATTTAAGGGTCATATTGAAATTTAAAGTCAACTCAAAGTGCTTATGATAAGCGCTTGTTCAGAAGCTGCTCTCCCCAACTTTTTCAAAACTCTGAATAAGTGCTTTTTTTTTTTTTTTTGCTATGGGATAAGTTATTCTAAATTGTTCGCCAAAACTGCTTATTAGAGGTTTATACACTTTGCCAAACACCACACCATCTTTATTTAATTGCAATAAAAAATCCAACTAATTTTCAGCCGATGTGTGATGAGGTTTAATGCCAGGTGGTGCTCCACAATTTAATAGGCGGAATATCATAGAGGAGAATAAGGTCGGCTCTGATACCATATCAAAACTTGGGCTAACTCAATTTGAAGATTGCACAGTCTTATATTCAATTGAAGCTCTTTACTCCTTATTGTTGTGAGATTCTAATAATTGGTAAAGAAATTATAACATGTGGCTCTTATATTTTTGTTAGTACATAACGAATGTCCTTTAGTTGGTAAAGAAATCCTAACATGTGGCTCTCATATTTTTTGTCATACATCGCGAGCGTCCTTCTCTTCTTAATTTTTTTGATTCTGATCTTATAATTTACTATATATTATCATCTTCATCTTTTTGTTGTTTAAACATTTCAAAGATTGCTTGTGGTGTTTTTTACTGAATTTCAAACTTTTTTTTTTATTTTTTGTCGAATCTATTTCACCAAATTACTACAAGATCATTTTTGGTTGTTCGGAGCCTTGTGCTCTTGTAGTAATTTTTTTTTTTTTTTGTTAATGGAATTTGTCTTTTGGGCAAAAAAAAAAAAAAAAATTGTTCGTACTGTGCAAAGATAACATTGTCTTCAACGTTGGTCATAATTAAATCAAATCGACTGCACAAAGGACTTTCATATTAGAGAAAGATTGAGCTTATTGACTTTTTATTTACAATTTGCTTATAAAATATAAATTGCTTTGAAGAAGTTATTATACAAAATTACTTAACAAGTAGTTGATTATAGAATCGGCATGCATATAAGTAGATAGCAAATTTTAAAAAAAAAAAAGATTTATTTTTTAAAATTAATTTAGGAATAGATATTAAGGTTGTTTTGAGTTTTTAAACCAAACGGGATGTTACTCAACCATATACGTGCTTATAAATAGTTAAAATATTGTGTCTACTAAAACAATTGAATTTTGAAAACATTCCATTATCATATATATATATATATACTCATAATTAGGATGCCTAATGAGTAGAGACCCTACGAAAAAGTGTACAACATTTGTCATCGGGAAATTCGATCCTAGACCTAGTCCAATGGATCAAGCCAATAGAATATAAGGGCAAAAGTAAATTTTAAGTGTAAAGAGGATATTTATGACTTTCACTAGAAGAAAAAGAAAAGATAAAATTGAGAAAAAGAAAAATTTTGATTGGCTTGGTTTATAAAACCCCGTAATGAACAGAGTCTAAGTAAACATTTTCCTTTGTATTTGAAAAACAGCTCCACACGAGGATTAGAAAGAGGAAAAATCTTGCCAATACTTAAGACAAAACACATAAAAATAAAATAAAATAAAAATTTTCTTTCATTATATTGCTTTCATCTCCAACAAAATACTAAACGACAAGCATTCTCGTCGTGCAGTCCCAATCTTTCATTCATTGGAACGACCTCCATGATAGGCACCTCGCCTTGTTCCATATAGTGATTATAATTATATAAAATCAATTCATTAATCTTTTACTTAATTCAAAATCTTCCTATTTCTCATATTCATCCAATATACAAATCAAACCATGAAAATTAGCAAAACCTCAAAAATATGCTTTGGTGTTTCTATTTCTCTTCTAATCATAATAGCCATTATTGTAATAACCCTTTACTTCACCATCCTCAAGCCTAAAGAACCGGTCGCAGTCACTCGATCAGTCACCGTAGAAAGATTCAACGGTCTTTGGCCGGAGCTTTTCTTGAATGTTACGTTAGGTATAAGAGTTTCAATCGATAATACTAAAAATTATGGAGGGTTTATGTACGAGGAAAGTAAAGCTAATATTATTTATAGGGGGAGAGTGATTGGAGAAGCTCCGACAGGCGCTGACATGATTCCAGCACGAGGAAAGCATGACGTAAATGCTTCGATTACCATATTCGCCGATCAGTTGTTTAAAAATGAAACATTCGTTGTTGAATTTTTTAGCGGGGTTGTGAGTTTTAGTTCTTCTTTGACTTTGCATGGAAAAGTTGTTGTGTTTAAGGTTTTTAAGAAAAAAGCTTCAAGTTTAAACACGTGTGATATCTCTTTGTTTCTTGTTCCACAACGAGCCCGATCTGTTTGCAAGACCATGCTCAGTTTCTGAGATTCGTCAAATCACGAGTGCTAGCTAATATGAATTTAAGATGAACAGATTCATTAAACATGGTAAAATTCTCCCACTATATATGTTTTGAATCCCTCTTTTTATTTGATCCCTTTTTATTGCAGTTTTAGTTACATTTTAAAGAAAAAAGGTAGATATAAAAGATTATAGAAGAATGATTTATTTATTAACTGCGTAGCTTAAACATACAAACTCATGTTAGTAACTCACAAATCATTATGATTAAATTTTCCAAAACTTGGATTTGTGATTAATTGTTATTAAGTTACACTACAAGAAATTTACTGTATAATGACAAACTATTTAATCATAATAAAGTTCAATTTTTTCACACTATAAAATTTATGACAAGTTTAATTTGTCAGCAAACTTGTCAAAATCAGACTGTTCATGGTGTTTCACGATCAGTATTGGAAATGAACGAAGATGTGGTGCAACATGCGGAACCACATATTGGATTACTCCAATGCGGCACGAAGCCACTCGTACATTGATATTTGATTTTTATGAGTGAACGCTAAAGGAAAAAGTTACTAATTTGATTGAATTAAATATGAATAAGTTAATTATTTTGGGTTTTATAAATAAATGTGACTATTAATAGAAACTCATGTTAAAATCAAGACTTATAAGGGTGTAATCTAAGCAAGTAAAATAGATAAAATATAGGGGCTTAAGAAATTAATTTATGAGTACATGAGAGTGATCGGTAACACATGCATCATTTTCTCATGCAAAAGATTTGGAAAATGACAATCCTTTTGTTCGTATAAATAAATTTGCCAAAATAAAATTAATGTTGAATACCTGAGTATTTACTATCCCACGTGGACACACCTTTTCTCTCGTTATGTTCTTTCGGTATCAAATCTCCGAAACTCAAAAGTCATCCCAACTTTTGTGACGATTGGGACCCACTTGTGTTTCTTCAACACTGACACGAGTACAATTTATAATAAGGTCGTGTATCAGGAACCGTTGATATTGCTCAGGTTCTTAGGTTCGAAGCTTCTACCTCCGGAATAAATAAAGGGCATTTATTCCCCACACACTCCCGTATACATCAAGCCAAAATCCAACATATATAAGAATATAAATAATAAAAATAATTTAAAACATACAAAAAATCCAACCATGGTTAAGATTTACTAATAAAAATAATTATTATCTTCAAATACTCATAAAAAAAATTAATTTGTATATTAATCATAACATACCGTTGAATACATTCACTATTACTTATTGCCATTTTTTTTAAACAGTTAAAACGGTGCATTTTATCAAATTTTTTAAGCTAAGTTTGTGATTAAACTCAATAACCTAAACCGGTGGATTAGTTTGTGAGCCAGACTCGAATTCACACTTTACTCGTTTAATAAATGTGCTTAACAAGTTCGCTTATACTTAGCTTATTGATCTATTGAACTGAATGTGAACAAATTTTTACCTACGTGAGTAGTTCGTAAGCGAATCATCCCACTTAAATTTTAGATATAAACATTTTATATTGTAGTAGATTTACATTATATCAGCTACTTCCTTAAAATATATATTTGCATACTGACTAAAATAATTTTAACAAACACTTACTCCCAGTTCAAATAAGGGTCAATACAAATTTTCATATGACTCATACCTCAAAACTTGATTGAATAATTATGAATCACTAGAAAATTAAACAAATTATATAGGATAATTTGTACTACAGTTACATAATAAGGTTATATTAGGCACGATATTAAATATATCTGAAATTTAATAATTTGATTTAGATACTAAAGAAAATTAATTATATAAAAATCAATATAAAATAAACATTTTATTAGATGTTTTGAAATATACAAGACTACCTTTGTATGGAATAAACGGTTTGAACAATTACGTATGAGTCAGTTTTAAGAATAAGAAATTCAATCCGATCAAAGTTCTATTTTTTTTTCCTTTTCCTTTTCCCTCCAGAACCAAGCTTCACCCTTATATTGCCACCGATCAAAATAACTTGCCGGTTTTCTTGAAGAAGCGGCTGCCCAAGCATTCCGGTACACCAGTGGGCATACTAACAGGATGTATAGTAGCCGTGGATGGCAGAGTTTGTTGAAGCTAGCAGATAACTTACTAGAACTGAATGTTTGTCTTTTTGGAATTGGGAATAGAACACCTTTAAGTTTTTCTGAATTTAAAATTGATAATAAAGAAAAATATTATTTGCTGATTTAAGGAAAAAAAAAAAAAAAGACTTAACGGAATTGAGTTTCTAGAAGGATTGTGAAGAACAAAAACTTTCTAGGGTTTGTTTTATTGTGTTACATTTGCTTTACAAGTTACAACATATTTATCAACACTCAGCCCCGAACGACTAAAACAAATAAAATACAAAGAAAACTAAGTAGTAATGTAATGTAACTTTGATAATGTTTCAACGTTCGGATTCAACTCAAACAAAACCACTAACCACTAATGCTGACAAATACATTCCGATCGAGTTTTGAAATGGTTACATTGTCAAAACTCAAACTCCAGACTTTTGGTTACGGTAAAATACCCCAGTCGATTTACGTGCTCGATAATAATACAATATTATTCTTTCCCATACTATGGATTTGGTCATAAGTTGTTCAATTATTTGATTATCATTTTTCAAATAAACAAAGAAAAAAGAATTATTATAGTTGTTATCTTATATACTATCTTGGCCAAAATCTTTTTTTGCCCCCTATACTATTATACTTTGGGACTTTTAGCCCCTGAGTATACTAGTTGGCACTTTTAGCTCCCTGTACTATCAAATAAAGGTAATTTAGGCCCCTCCGGCAGGTCAGCCATTTGACCCTTTTTTTCCAGAGACAAATCCTGCAAATGAGTATATCAAATTGAAGCTCTCGATGTAAGGTCTCATATCTATCGTCCAACCACCGGAAAAACTCATTTTATGTGTTTAAAGTTTTGAAAAAAAAAACTTTAAACATGTAAAACGAAGTTTTCCGGTGGTTGGATGACAAATATGAGACCGGATTTGGAATTCTTACATTGAGTGCTTCAATTTAGTATCTTTATTTGCAAGATTTGTCGCCAGAAAATAAAATGGATCAAACGGCTGGCAGACCAGAGATGCCTAAAGTATCTTTATTTAGTAGTACAGGGGCTAAAAGTATCCACTAGTATATCATAGGCTAAAAGTTCCAAAATATAATAGTACAAGAGGCAAAAAATGATTTTGGCCTTCTATCTTTCATGTCTCAACCTCCAAGTTGCATCAAAAATTATTTTTCCAAATACGGAAAAAATGATCCACTCCCTCGCTAGAAGTTTTCAATTTTTTTTGTTTCCCAAAATAATGAATTTATTTTTCCTTAAAAGCGATTCTGGTAATGAAGCAACAGTGAAAGCAAAAGCTCATAAATAAAAAAAGATCATCTTAGATTCAGTAAAGTGGTTAATATTTATTATAGTGCATATAGTAAATCAAATCACCTAACAGCTATAATGTGAGCCAGCTATCTAAATGAATGTACACAGTTACTATACGAGTGGTCTTTAATGGCGGGACTGAGTTATTTAATTATAGTTTGAACAGACCAACATACAAATATAAATATAGCGCAGCGATAGGGATACTGCACTGCCAAAGTGAGGAGCAGCTGCTTCAAGAGATTAGTTTTCATGTACTGCTAAACAAATATGGAGGATATGGGTTATTAAAAATATAAGGGAAATTTATAAAAAAGTCCCTATATTTTAGTGAAAAGAACAAAAAACTCCCTGGTTATCAGATATTATACAAAAACCTCCCTGCTTTTTAATAACGTTAACAAAAATCTCCCTCCGTCCAATTGAAACCGGGTTTCTGTCAAAATTCCAGGTATACCCGTAACATTTTTTATTTAATACCAAGAATAACCCTTGATTATATTCTTTTCTTTCTCTTTTACTTTTTTTCTCAGACAAATTTTTTCATTTTCTCTCACTTTCTCGCCATTTCCTTCTCACTTCCCCTCACAATGCCAATCAACAGGACCCATTTACTCCTCCTCCCATCTACTGCTCCGATTCAAGCCGATTGCAGATCTGGATGATCTATCGAAGATAAAATCAAGATTTGGATGATCATCTACCCGTGGAGTTTCACCAGATTTGGATGATCTATCGAAGATAAAATCTGGATTTCGTTGCAGAAAGACTTGGTGGAGAATGCTTTGCCGGCAGCTGTGGCGTGGTTCTGGAGATGTTTATGCAGGTATTTTACAGCCACAACTCGGCCGTCGTAGAGATTGCCCAAGTACACACACCCAACTCGGTTTGTGGAAGCTTCGAGTTCTTCGTAGGTGAATACAGGTGGGAGTAGATTGGCGGAGCAGTGGTGACGAAGGAATAGCATTGTTGGGTCTTCTTCTGAGGCTAATGATCTCAAACACCTAGACTTGTAGATAGCTGCAACCACTAAAAAAACTAGTAATAAACATAATACCATGAACACTGAACACAAAATCGCGATTCGATTCGCATCATCTTCGCGAATCCATGGAGGTGATAATCGCGATTTGGACTGCAAACATATGAATCACTTCTCCGGGTCTGAATAATTGAACCCACAGATTCCATTCTTGGATTTACAGTCCGTGCAACTGGAAAAGTAGGAATCTTGGGATTCATTGTATTCAACATGAAACCCAACAGTTAAAAACCGGTCGAGATACTCTAAAATATCCTGCCGGCAACCCTGCTCGGAAAGGGGATGATGGTCATTTCCTTTTCACCCGGGTTGAGGACGATTCAATGGATGTTTCTGTTAAAACTATTTCTGTTAATGAATTATTGGAATTTGCAGATAAGAATTTGAATGAGGGGAGCTCTATTCATTTCTGTCAGAATTTTGTTAATGATGTTATGGGAGCCAGCAAGCGAGTTCCAGATGCTAAACTCCTGTTGAATAGTATGACTATAAAATTGCAGAATGGAAGTGGTGGTGATCGTCCTATTCCTGATGTCGATGCTAAGGTTAGTAATGAGAATGATAAGGTGAACTGGATGACAGAGAAGCGAACGATGGAGCTGAATCAATTGGAGGAAGTAAAATTAGGGAGGATGGCTTTCTTCTTTCTTCTTTTTAGGAACATTTGCAAATTATCTATCAAAATTCTTATCTCAAGAAAACCCAGATGATCAAATTCTTCTTAAAGGGAAAACCGAATTCTTCTTGAAGTTGAATTGAGATTTTTAACTATGAATGATTGACATAGTGTACTGAAGTCCCTTAATATAAAAGGGTAATTCGGTCTTTTTCCAAATTTTTAACGGAAAAGTTAACAGAAGGACGTTTCTGTTCGGGTTATTAAAAAGCAGGGAGGTTTTTGTATAATATCTGATAACCAGGGAGGTTTTTGTATAATATCTGATAACCAGGGAGTTTTTTGTTCTTTTCACTAAAATATAGGGACTTTTTTGTAAATTTCCCAAAATATAAATATTTGATCCTCCATGGAAGAAATATAAGCTAGGGGGTCCAACCCATTTTCATTTCGCCCCCTTTTGATGAGACACTGTCTAAATGACTCAACCAATATTAATAATTGCAGCCTTTCTTCCTATATCTAGACATCATTGTTCCCACCAAACCAAAGCAGATTCTTTAATTGATGTGTCAATTTTTACCTTTTTATAGTATACCATTGCTAACTTAATTTTTTTCTTTTGGGTAAATTTGTGCCTACAAGTTTTTAAATAAGCTTCGAAATATAGTACTTAAGAAGAAAATGAAATGTTGACGTATGTAAGCTATTGTTGGGACAAAGTATAGTTATTTATAGATGCTCTATGGTTCAAGAATTATAATTGCCGACCCACCAAGTTTAAAGTATATTATTATGTTAATTGTACTCCATAGAATTATACTTAGAGATCCAATGAAAATAATAAATAAAATAATTGCAATTGTACCCACGATTTATAATTCAGTTGGCAAGACAAGTTGAGTTTGTAGGAAGAGTCTCAAATTTGTTCCTCACTAAATGTACTCATATGATAGAGAAACAAACAGTTTTAACCGTGATTAAGTTTCGGATTGAATGAGTTAGTCTTGCTATACAAACTTCAGACATCGAGAACTCATCCCGAAAAAAAAAAAACCATTCTTATATTAATTGTACTATCATTTCTTGGCAACATAAACATATATTAGATCAATTAGAAGACCAGAAAATTTGAGAGAAGCTTCACGCTCATGTGTTCATCTCAAAGTTTGGATTCTTTGTTTGAACTTTTCTATTGTTTAATGAATTTATGTAAAGGAGCTAGGAACTGAAACACTTTCATGTCATTGATCACGTACCCAATTCTTATTTCTTTTGATTTTGATTGGTCCTAAGAGGTAAAAGATAATATTGGTTGATTAAATTATAATCCAAATAGAATTTTTAGTACTACAGAATATTAATAATGTTATGTACGTGCATGCATCAACTTTACACTGCACTTTGAGGTCAAAAAAATAAACTGTTCACTGCACTTTTTTGTTGCGGGAACCATGGGCTCACTGAAAAGTGAAAACAGTTAGTTATTTTTTTTGGATACAAAAGGAAAGAACAATAAAAAGAAATAAAAAAACTAAAGCAACTCAGAGCAAAGTAAAGGAATTAACCACGACGAGGGTTGCAGCCAGACATTTGCTGATACCCCATCCTGAACACCACGGTGAGCAAGAGCGTTAGCCCCTAAATTTTTATCCCTCTGGACAAGTCGAAACTCCACATGCCAATCCTGCTGAAGAAGAGTACGAATGCTCAAAATATCATCCCGAAACCAATGGCGAGAGACATCCATATTTATAGAAACTAGCTCAATAGCATCAGAACAATCAGACTCACAACATAACCAACGTTCCCCAGAAGCCCAAACACGTGAGAGCCCCTCTCTAATAACCAACAGTTAGTTATTGGTTCTTTATAATATTCAACGTAAACATAAAAAATTAGTATATGCATGCTTTCACAAGTGATAATTAATATAAACCAAGGTAGTTTTTTGTGTTTATATATTCTTTGCGAGATGTTATGTTTAACATAGTTTGAGCAGACCAAAATATAAATTTTCAGAGTATATTTTTATGATTTCATGGAGGAAAAAAAAAAGAAGAAGATCACTATATAGATCCTAATATGCAATCAAATTATATTTCACTTTTTAATAGTTTTTTTTTTAACTACAAATCAATATTTTCTTTTATTAATTTTCAATCCAGAAAAAACTCGACCTGCCACAATGGTGGTCTATGATACACCATGAAAGCCAAGTGGAAAAAACCTGAAAAACCGCGCAAGAATATCACTCTTTTTTTAAATAATATTTAAGGTGAGTTTTGTATGAGGTCATTTTTATATGCGGACGATTTTTTTTTTTTAAAAAAATAAAATCATAAATTATTTGTATTTAGTTCGAGATTAATTTTAGGGATCACAATTTACAAATTTGACTCTATTAAAAATATCACATAAAATAATTAGAACCATTAAATTTAACAGTTTTAACCGTTTTACTTATTTTATATGATATTTTTTAAACAGAGTCAAATCTGTAAACTGTGAATCTCTAAAATTAATGTTAGAACTAATTACAGACAATTTATAAATTTTTTTAAAAAAATTCAGAAAAAAAAAAAAATCATCCGGATATTCGCATAGTAACATCACCGTAATATTTAAGATAAAAAAAATTGAAACACGGCTCATTCTATTCTTCGTAGTAATCGATAGTACTAGTATAGTATAGGGTAAACCAAGTTCACCGTATGCAAAAGGAAAATTACAAAATAATCCTTATTCTTAAGATATAAAATAAGCAATCGAATAATGTGTAGGGTCTTTGAAAAATAGTATAATGATGTCTTGCCTGGTGGAAATTATACAAATATAATATTGTTACCAAAGAAATCAAAACCAGAGTATGTAACTGATTTGCGTACTACTACCTCCGTTTTCATGATATGTTTACATTTCCGTTTTTTGGTGTTTTTTTGAGTTGTTTACATTTCTATTTATAGTAAGTTTTGTAATTGTTTATTATTATTATTTTATTGGTATTGGTGAAAAAATAAATTTTTTAAAGGGTTAGTAATTGTTTATTATTATTTCTGTATTGGTATTGGTGAAAAATGAGTTTGTATTGGTATTGGTGAAATAGTGAATGTAAAGATATGAGAAAAACAGAGGTAGTATATCACTAAGCAACGTCAGCGCATTTATACCTGGATGCTTTATTACAGATAATGTAACTGTTGCCTATGAGGCATTACATGTTATGCGACGGAAGACACAAGGGCAAGCTGGTTTAGTAGCACTAAAAACAGATATGTCAAAGGCATATGACAGGGTAGAGTGGAGATTTTTGGAGGCTTTGATGATTAAAATGGGCTTTGATGATCGATTTGTGCAGCTTATAATGTTCTTGATTATAACAATTAGCTATCAATAGAAATACAGAGTAATCTGAGTACGAAAATATATAATGGATTATTCGAAAAACTTAGGAAGCAAAGGTGTTACAAATCAAAAAGTAAAAATGCTCGAAAAGGAAAGGTGATAAGAGATATATTTATAATCGGATTGTAAATATATTATAAACAGTAAATAAACAAGATAGTATTTGTCTAATAAAAACTAAGCAAAGGTGTAAAATATGAGAAAAGATATTATTTTAAATAAGTTGTCGAGAAGTAAAAATTATAGAAAATAAATGATTAAATAATTAAAAAATAGACATGTTATAAACAAATTAAACATAATATAAGTAGAAAAGAAACAAGTTCATATTTATCTGATTAAATCTAAAATAGAATCGACAAATACGAGAAGAAAATATAAGAATTCTACAATTAAAATCGATTGATAAATATTATTCGGTAAATGTTATAAAAATAAATGTCTAAATTAAAGGTAACATTAGAATGGTGAAGAAGAAAAAATTTAATAATGAACGAATAAGTATTTATTAAAAAAATAAACAAAAAATTTATAATAATAATTAAATACGTAAAATTGAAATACTAATGCTAAGTTATTAGAATAGAAAGGTCAAAAAGAAGTTTACAATAAATTCGAATTCAAATTAGGAACATAAAATTAATAAAGATTAAAAACAAACGAGCATTTTATTTTATGACGATAAAAAGGAAAGTGGCAAAGGAGATAATTTGACGAAAGAATTTATCAAAGGTTAAAAATAAAATATACGTTAAAAATCACGATTTGTCGAAAATTTAACGGTAAAATAAAGTCTAAAAAATAATTGAAGTTTAAGATTATTATTATTATTATTATTATTTCTAAGAGAAGGGAAAATACGATTGCAAATTAAAATATAAATGTAAATTAAAATTAAATACAAATGAAGTGCCAATTAAAGAAATGTAAATAAGATTATAAGTTGATGAAATGAAAATGAAATGCAAGTAAATAGGAATGCAAATGCTATTGAAAATAAAGATAATTTGCAAATGCAAATGAAATGCAAATAGAACACAAATGTAAATGCAAATTAAAGAAAAGGGTAAAAAGGTAAAAATGAAGAGGAGCTGCGTGAAAGGAAATAATAAGAAACTAATTTTAAAAGGGACTAAACGGAAGAGAGGAGGAGCAAAAGAAGACAGAATGGAGAATTGAAATCAGAATACTAAAACTTTTTAAATAAATAAAATGAGTATTTTGAGAGAATACCCTCACACAGCCACCGTCCAGTGTCACCACTACCATTTGAGACCACCGTTCGACTCCTAGTAGTTCAGAGATCAGTTTAAGCACAATAAACGCCAGCAAACATGGTTTGAAGGGCAAGTTCCGATCTTGTCAACCAAATGAGAAAAGAATCGGCCAAAACTTCCTAAATACAACCATTTTTCGACTACGAACATACCAAATACGGCCATTAATTGAAAATACATGATGAGAGGAAGAGAATGATATATGGTTTGTGAATTATGGTGGTTGGAATTGAAAGTTGGGTCTCAAGTTAAAAAACGGATCATATGACCCTTGTTGCAATGAAGTGGGTGAAGAAGATGGACAAAAGGATAGGCCGTGTAGCCCCTACCATTTGACACTTTGCGAAGTCATTTGGCGCGGAGGCAAAAACGACAAGTTGTTTTGCCTATGGCCTGGGCGAGCGCCTGATTAACGAAATGATAGCAGTAGTTGCATTTTGATGGTAAACTTGCGATTTAACACCTAAACTTATCTCCATTTTCAAAAGAGCCTGGAAACTTGATATAACCACCTTGAACTTATATTTTATTTCATTTACTTTCTTCAGATTAAATTTAAATATGAAATTGAATTTATTTTGAAAAAATAATTAGCTAAGAGTATTATTTAATTATGAGAGCATTTAAATTTGGATAAATATGTTATCGATGTAGTTGAAATTATTTATTGACACCAAATAACTATTTAATTGAAATTTAATAGGATTAGAAAGGTGATAAATATTTAATAAATAATAAATTATGTTAGTATGCTTAAGTATATGATATATATTGGAAAGTTAATATTAATTATAAATTTTGATATTATATATATATATTATAAGAATAAAATTTGGAATAGTTATTTAATTAAAAGTAATTGAATTAATTATTTAATAAGAAAGAGATGTGCTATAAATAAGTAGTAGTTAAGAACTATTATTAAAATTAGTTGAAACATAAGATAAGTTAATTAAAGGAGATATGTAAATAACAAATACTATCATTTAAAGCGAATAAAATTAAAAGACTAAATAAATAAATGGTTAAGATAATAGAATCTCTTGAAAGGATTATTTAAAATAATACATGAGATTTATTTTAAGTAATTAAATGACTTGTTATTTTGGAAATTTATTTAAATATTGGGTTGAGTTATAATTAATAAAATAGGTTATGTACTATTGATTATTTTAGAGGATTATTGTACAGATAAATTAAAATGTTAGATAAATGATTACTTGAAGAAACAATGAAAGTAATTCAAGAAATACTTGAATAAACTAATTTAGTTGCAATATTAAAATATTAAAATGTGAAAATAAGCTAATTATTAAGGTGAATAAATATAAATAGAAATAGAGTAAGAAATAAAGATAGAGCTTAATAGAGAAATATTAAAGTGGTTCATTAATAAATAAAATGAGAAATTAATTAGAATTATGATTATTTGTTAAAATATATAGCAACAAAGCTTAAGCTAGACAAAGAAACGAGTGAGATGAACACGGAGGAAAGCATGACATCAAAATCTGTTTTAGTACTTTATCCTTGTTTACTTATTGGTCAATGCATAATTTCGTGATATGTGATGTAAATATGTGAATTGTGCTATTGTGATATTATATTATTGGGTTAATACATATTTTGATCCCTCAGCTTTGAGCCAAACATATATTTGGCTACCTTTCCTTTTCGGGGCGCCACTTTGATCCTAACGTTGCAAAATTGAATATATTTTGCTCCTTCGGCGCACATGGCCAGACAACTTCGCTGTGCGTGTAGTACATGCGCACCACTTTGCTCCCTAAACTATGCGAGAAACCATTTTGCTCCCTGAACTTTAAAAAATGATACATTTTACTCCCTGAACTTTAAAAAAATGATACATTTTGCTCCATACAATTTATTTTTATAATTTTTTTAAAATGAAAAA
>CATIWJ010056554.1:0-11642 GCA_949640765.1 Croton laevigatus | reverse complement strand
AAAAGTTAAATATTGTAGTAGAACACAAGCATAGACTCAACTTAAGACAAGAATGAAAAAGAAATAAATGTAAAGAAATCTATATAATTCAATATAGTCAAATTGAAAGATCGGATTAGCATTATTTAGCAAGTGGTGAATAATTAATTTCTGCAATCTTAATAAATTATGAGTAAATTACGTTATGTAGTAATTATCGAAATCTAATAAGTGGTACATAACAAGGGTAATTATAGGAAAGTGAAATAAATAAATTTCCATATGGAAAAAGCATCGACATTAAAGGTTAAAAAAAAAAAAAGCAAATAAGGAAAGCAGAAGTTAAATAGAGAGAAGAAGTATACGTGGCAATGACGAGCCTTCAGAGTATAGTGTAAATTCAGCAACAGAAGACGTCGACGTAGACCAAATTCAATTTGGATAAGACCTTAACCCCCACTCTCTTCTCCCATTATAAATTCCCATGCAAACTTCAAACTTCAACACACACCCACACTCTTAACTCCTCTCTTCTTTGTCCTCTCTTCTTTCTATTTCTATATTTCCCCTCTCAAATTATAAAAAACAATAGTATAACTTTTGAAGAAACATGGCTACCTCCACCAAACAACCACCCACTTCTCTTCCGCCAGCGGTGGCTCCGCCTATTAAAGCAACCCCTTTAAAAAAAATTGTTGTTATTGCCGCAATTGCTGCCGGAGTTCAATTCGGTTGGGCTCTTCAGCTTTCTTTACTAACTCCTTATGTTCAACTTTTAGGTATTCCACATGCTTGGGCGTCCTTTATTTGGCTCTGTGGCCCAATTTCCGGTATGTTAGTGCAACCCATCGTCGGCTACCACAGTGACCGCTGCACGTCCCGGTTTGGCCGTCGTCGCCCTTTTATTGCTGCCGGTGCTGCTGCTGTTGCCATCGCCGTGTTCCTTATTGGTTACGCGGCCGACATTGGTCATAGCGCCGGTGACTCTTTAGGGAAAAGTCCAAAAACCCGTGCAATCGCCGTTTTTGTTGTGGGTTTTTGGATTCTTGATGTTGCTAATAATATGCTTCAAGGCCCTTGTCGTGCTTTGTTAGCTGATCTTTCTGGAACCAACCAGAAAAAGACACGTATAGCTAACGCTTTATTTTCTTTCTTCATGGCCGTCGGTAACGTTCTTGGTTTCGCCGCCGGTTCTATTAAGCACCTTTACAAAGTTTTCCCTTTCACCAAAACCACCGCTTGTGATGTTTATTGTGCAAATCTCAAAACATGCTTTTTCATATCTATAGCCTTGCTTTTAACTATAACTGTGATAGCTCTCACTTACGTTAAAGAAAAGCCTTGGTCGCCGGAAAAGGGGACTACGGCCGGAAACGGAGACGACGACGATGAAGAAGAGCCGGCTGAGTCAACTCCGATGCCGTTTTTCGGAGAAATATTGGCTGCTTTAAAGAATTTAAAAAAACCCATGTGGATTCTTCTTCTTGTTACTTGTTTGAACTGGATTGCTTGGTTCCCTTTCTTGTTGTTCGATACCGATTGGATGGGGAGAGAAGTGTTCGGCGGTCAGTCCAGCGGAACCCCGGAGGAGTTGAAATTGTACAATAGTGGTGTACGCGCCGGTGCACTTGGTCTCATGCTTAACTCCGTTGTTTTGGGTGTCACGTCCCTAAGTGTGGAGGTTTTGGCGCGTGGTGTTGGTGGTGTTAAGAGATTATGGGGTATTGTTAATTTTATTCTTGCTGTTTGTTTGGCTCTGACTGTCTTGATCACCAAATTGGCCGAATCCCATCGACAATACACAACCGCCGCCGGCGGTGGTAGAGTGGCCTTGCCTCCCGACGCTGGTGTTAAGGGTGGTGCATTGACACTTTTCGCCGTCATGGGTGTTCCTCAAGCTGTACGTTTGTTTTCTTTTCTCACATGATCTTGTTTGATTTTGCGACAGCTAGAATATTTTTTTCACAAAACGTTTAAAATTTATGGTTTTTAATTTTTTTAAAAAAAAAAACTAAACATACATGTATTATTCAAATTAAAAATTGAAAGAAAGTTATTTTTGGGGTTCACAAGATTTATTAATCTTGTTCTATTTGTTTGTTGTTGTGTGAAATAGACATCACTAATACAGACAGTATTGTGAACTAACGTATAAATTTTTGTTTCTCTTTTGGTATTTCAATTTCAATTAAATTTGATTTCCAGTAGCAGCTAGCGTGTATGGGCATGTGATTTTTGTCCTCTTTTTTCAAGTAGGTTATGTCATGTTGTTCTACCTCTAAATATATATTACCACCAAGAATTATCTTGATAATATAATATTAGTACCTTGTTTTTTAAAATTATTATTATTATAGGATGTTTTAAACCAATAATTAAAAAAATACATGTCTAGTAAAAGGGAAAAAAAAAGGGGAGGATCTTATTCATTGAATAAAAGTTATTTATCCATTTTATTGGAATTTGTGGGGTAGTAGCTATTCCTAATCAATTTTGGAAACATTAATTTATAGCTGATGGTTTGTTTTTTAAACTTTTAATCCAGAAAAGAAGGAAACTATCTTATCTAATCATGTCTTGTGCCCTAGTAAGTAAGAGGGTAATTGTTAATTAATTAGTAGTAATTAATGATGTTTCTTGATGTGTTTACAGATAACCTACAGCATTCCTTTCGCTTTGGCATCAATATACTGTAACAGTGCTGGTGCTGGTCAAGGTAAAATAATTATATATATATATATATATATTTTTTTTTTAATTATTAAACTGGAAATTTAATAAAATAAATTATTATACGTTTTGTTTTGATTTTAAAATAGTATAATTATATAGTATATTTGGATAGAGATTTATCCAGACGTACAATAAAAAGCATTAAATATCGCAATTAATACGCTTCACTATTTTGCAGTCGACGACATGATATTAAATACATAGTATATATATTCAATAGTCAAAAATATTTCTATTTTCTAACCCATTTCAATTATCTTCTGTCATCTTGTTAGGTCTTTCCTTGGGAGTCCTCAATCTTTCCATAGTCATACCACAGGTATGTTTAATTTCTTTTTTTTGTAATATATGTTATTTATTGCAATTTAACTTCTTTCAGTTGAAAAATAGGAAAACTAACCATAGTTATTAAAATATTAAAAAAAAGTCTATAAATTATGTACTAATATATGATTGAGTCCCTGGATTTTATTAAATATTCAACAAGGTCCTCATATTTTTATATATTTGAAAATAGGAAATGAGTAGGTAGTGGTCCTGTGATACCTACAAGTAAAAAATGTTACATGAAAAAAAAAATTAATGTAATGATGATGATTAAGAGAATATTACTATAATTGTTTTAGAATCACATGTAGACAATTCGGTATGGGCTACAATGCTAGCTTTTGTAATTATTTGGATTAGTCAACAAATTTAACTTAAAAAAGTATTCTAGAAACATGTAAAGCATTGGATCCCATACAAATGCTAGCTTTCCCAATATGAACCCACATTTTCAAACAAGCACTATGTGTCACAATCTTTGTTTCTATTGCTCATATTCTCTGTAACACTTTACTTAATATTCGAACTAAATGAAATTTAATTCATTGCTTATCTCAAATTAATATAGAATTTCAATAATTAATATTCCGCCAATTAGATTATTCAATTTTATCAATTATATTATTCTTTAATAGAATTATTTTTGGTTATTTTAATGAAAAAGAGTCTAAAGGTGGTATCTTTTATAGATTAGAAGTAAAGTTTTTAATGTTCGGTGGGGATTTATAAAAGGGAAAAATCTTTTCTTTTTGCAGCTTTAAACAGAGTATATAACTCAACACATGCATATATATATATATATAAGCCAACTTTTTAATGTCTGTTTATAAATAGGAATATATAATAAGCAAAGGATTGAATTGAGATAATTATACTGAATTTGTTTGCAGATGGTGGTATCGGTAGCAAGTGGACCTTGGGATGCATTATTTGGAGGAGGTAATCTGCCAGCTTTCGTGGTAGGGGCAGTGGCGGCCGCCGCTAGCGGAATATGTGCACTCATATTCCTGCCGTCTCCACCGCCGGATATTCCCTCAGCCAAGTTGACAGGCGGCTTCCATTGAGTATAGATGTCCATGCAACCTTCCTCCTTTTTTTTTTTCCCCCTTCGAATGAGATGTGTAAAGGCCAAAAATGGGTCACATCCACAGTTGCTGTAGACTTCTTGTTGTGATAGAGTGATCAACGGCCACAAATGGACGTTTTGATGACTCTATCAATCAATGGCTGTACACATATCTATGCTTCATCTTTAAGCAATGTACGTATATTATACGGTCATGTTTTTATTGATCCTTTTATACGTCTTCTTCACTTCTTCTTCTCTACTTTTTTAGCTTCAATTACTGTATTTAAAAAAATTGCCAATTGATTAAACACAATGATAATTAAGTTACAACTTTTCCACAAAAAAAAAAAAGAAGGATAATGGACAATTAAGTTTTAATTCCTCTTCTGGTACTAGTACATGATTTTCAACTTGGTTTCAGCCTTTAATAATTAAATGTATACTAATAATTGTAAAACAGCCCTCCATAAGTGAACATACATTCTCTAAGTATCAATATTAATATATTATCTACAACCTTGATTGTACAAATAATTAAATAAGAATGTTAGAAATATCTTGAAAAATAGAAAATTTTTAGGTTACATGGTTAGGTTTGAAGCATGAAGCCTAACCCAACTAGAGTAGAAGAGAAGCATATATTCCTAAAATAATTTTAAAAGAAAAGGCTTTTCAATGGGGTTTAGATTTGGTCGGCCCACCTAATTTGGATTCTGGATAATTCGCATAATCGCCTTTTCTTTCTTTCTATCTATATCTCCATGAATAGGCCCTTAAGCACCCACCCACCTACCTTCCTTCCTTCCTTCTCACATGTAATGTAACAAACATTTTTAAGAAAATTATTTTATTTTTTGGAAAAAAAAGATATTTTTATTAAATAAAAGAGAATCTGATTCTGAAAATTGGAAATTAAAATGTGATTTTGATTGATTGGTACAGAGATTCTTCCCAAATATGTATGACTCTTGGGATTTTCGTATACTACCCTCCAACAAACTGCCTAATTAGCCATGAAATTAACTCTAATATTACAATTTATAATTGTTAATTTAATTCCACGGGTCTCAACCTTTAACCCATCGCTATTTGAACAGAGTTTTAAGGCAAATCTAACCGTACACCATAACTTGTATAAAAGAAAAAACAAGATATGCAAACCACAAATTTTTGATCGGACACATGATTCTTGACAGAAGAACAAAAAAGGAAATATCCAACACCCATCACGAGATTCTATGTATGCTCTTCAACGACTATTTACACATTAGTCTTTCTTCTAATAATATCTAATACTACTATTAACAAATTTGTTTTTGCATTGTTTTGGATATGTCATTCAATGGTTCCATATTCTTTCTGCCAACAAAAATATTCATTTGTTTATCTGCTTATTGTATTATCTCTCTCAAATGTCATATGATTCTTCCAAATCGTAAAGCTTTTTATTTATTCCAATCCATCATCCATAAGGGTGCGTAATGACTTAAATGAAATTTCTTTTCTATTTTTTTTCCAATTTGAAACAAATGAATCATTGGTATTTAATTATTTTTAAATAGAATTTTGTATGTTTGGAATGTTTAATTTAGAATATGAATTTAAGCGAATTAATTCCCTAAATTTTCTGATCAAATAAAATTTTTAAATTTTCAAACATGAACGGGACATTTGGTTTAGAATTGTTATGGAAAAATGAATGGTAAAATTGAATTTTTATGTTTATTTTAATTAATTTATGGTTCAGATTTTCTAGGAAAATTAAAAATGAACAAATCGAACATTTATGTTATGTTGAGTTTCGAAGGCCAAACAGAACAATTTTCCTTTTACTACATGGTTTATGCGCTTTAAAAAATAGTAGTGCCTATTTAGTTTACTATTGAGAAGAATTGGAAAAGTTCAAAATTGTAATGGAGTCTTTGCCACAACTTCCAACCAAAATATAACTTCTCTTTTCACAATTTTTCAGCTGTCGGGAACTGAAGAATCAACTTTAACTTCCTCTCTTTTTTCTAATAAGCCAATCAACTTTAACTTTAAGCATTGCAGCCATAAACTCATCCTATTTGAACATGTTTAGGGTGTCTTTAATTAGAATGGATCAACATAAAAAATTTGGATTCAACTAATATATATATACCAAACTTGCATGTGCCAAAAACTGCCAATATCATAGAGGACACACTATAAGTTAATAGTCATTAAATTGGGTGTTTATGAGCTTTTTCCCTAAAATGTCTCGTGAACTTAATATATTCCGACCTAAATTGGGACTTGGTGCCTATATGAATCATTTATTGTTTTTATTTTCCTTTATATATATAGTGCGGTTCATGGGAGATAAGTTTTCTTTACATGTGATTCTATGTCTCAAATAGATACCCTATGTTTAACACCTCCATCAAATAGATACCCTACGTTTAACACCTCCATCACATATATATGACCAAATTGTCTCATATGTCTATTTTTAACCCATGTATTGAAGCATTAAATGCCTATGTAGGCAAAGTGAAACAATCCATTTTCTAGTGCTTTATGCCTCAAAATTCAAAATGTTGTGCGAATACATAATCTAGTTATAAGTGTATCTGTGATAATATATTAGAATTTGAATCTCTCGTTCCAATTTTAAAAAATAAATAAATAAATTCGAAATGAAAGTATATATTCAAAAGAAAGAATGCACACTTGTTATTGTTTCTAAGTTAGAGTTTGCATACAGAGGCGGACCTATTTGGGTGCATGGAGTGTATTTACCCACCAAAATTAAAAAAATTGTTGAAATTTTCATGTAAAAATTAAAAAAAAAAATAAATTTAAAGTGTTTGGTGTTCACACCTCACCAAACTAAAAATCCTTGGTCCGTCTCTGTTTGCATATGCGTCCTACTACAAGCAAGCCCTATATATCCTGTGAAGAAACATGTTTTAAGGATAAAATGACTATTAATAATCACCATCAACAACCAACACTTTCTGAAAATTGAAAATACATAAACTGCTTTTCCTTTCACTAAAATTGAAAGTCCATTTCATAATTTTTGAATTCCTTTGTCTTGACATGATTTCTTCTGCTTTGCATGCAGCCTGCAATTGGAAACTCACAACAACTTCACTTGATTTGATACAACTGTCTTCTTCTTCTTCTCAATCTATAACAACAAAAAATATAAAAAGAAGGAAGAAGAAGAGGACGAAGACCATAGGTGAAACCACAAGAAAAGAGACAAGGAGAAGGAAGATTGGAAAAGAAAAAGGGAGAAGAAAAATAGAAGTGAAAGAGAGTAATCTACCCATCTTCTAAAACCAATTTTCGATAATGGATTTAAATTTCCCAAACCCTATATATTTTGCTGTAAAACATGTTTCTTGCAATCATCTAATTAATTAATCTACCGCCGCCCATGACGATTTAAGTTTCGTAACCCTGTAATGCCTATTTCTTATAATATAATGGCAACTACTGTGTAAAAAATTACATGGCATATGATATGAACTACTTCAAATTTTAAAATAAGTAATTCCCTAGAAAAATTTTAAATAATTCATACTTATATCTAAAGGAAATTTCGAGGAAGGTGGGATGAAGATGGAGCATGCACAAGTACTGGTATATTAATATTAGTCATCATCTGTACCAAACCAAGAAAGGTGTTTACTTAGAAATCTGAATGCAACCCTATATCGATAAGATGTCAATGGGGTGATTATGAAAGGCTTTTTTTATCTTTTTTTTTTTTTTTAATATGCATGCATGTAGGATGTCATTGTTACTTTCCACCACAACACAAGATAGATGAAGATCTTTGGAACCAAAACATGGAGTCATTCTTTCAAGAAGTAACCATTATGTGCCGCTAAACTACAACTTAGAGGTGCTTAGTTCAGAATTTTATTTTTTATTTTAGATTAATTTTTGTATTGGGTTTTGGTATATGAAAAACAGCAGTTTAAGGTTTTTAGAATTTGACTCGGTATTGTAAATTATACATGATTGTAAATTCAACGGCACAAATAATTTTGCGTGTAATTTATAACATAGCTAATGTTTCGTAACTATGAACCACTATTTTTATTTGGTAGTTCAATGCAAACAACAAACAATCCAATGGATAATTTTAAAAAAAAAAACGAAAAAGTGGAAAAAATTGTGGGTCTTCAAAGTCTCTGTTAGAGACCCACCCACGGAATTACCGTAAAATTATTTAGGATATGTTTGAGAAAATTTGTTGTTGTAGTGTCAATCAGTTGTTTGAGTCTTTTATTCATAACGCTTACGTTATTTCTAGTATATTTTCATCAAACACTAAATAAATATGCCAGCTTAAGCATATGTAAACAACTAATAAACGAAATAATTTGTATATTATTTGTGTATGGTTTTTAATAACTTAACAACAAATAAACAAATATTACTATCCAATTCAAATTGGGAAAAAAAAAACATAAATTGAATGCATACTAATTGGTTGACACATCTATCGTTTTCAATAATCGGTATGTATCTTGTAATCTTCTAATAATTGTTGCTTTATATCTTACTTACTTCAATTATTCAAGTGTTCGATGTTTTTCTAATCTTAAACTTTCTTATTTATAAAAATAAAATTTGTTTTTGTATGCAATTATTTTTATTTTCCAATGAAATTAAACTTAACTTACAATCAGTAAGTAAAACCCTAATATAATAATAAAAAATGGTTTTATTTGGATAAAAACACCAACACATATTCAAAAAATTGTATGAGATAATTAATAATCCATAAGAAAATTAATTTAAACTATAACAGAAATAAAACAAAAAAAAAAGTCAAGATAATAGAATTACATGGTGTTTAAAAAATTGTATAAAATATGTTAACAAAAAAACCTTATATAATTCTTACCTTGTTTAAAAGTTTAAACAATGCATATTGTTTATAATGTGTTTATAATATTTGACAGTGTACTGTTTATTGTTTATCATATGTTTATAATGAGTATATATAAAATATGTTTATCATATTTTTAATATTTGTAAAAATTGTGAATGAAGAATGACAATAACAAACTAAAAATACAAACTTGTTTAAAGTATTTAATAATAGTCACAACTCCTATTTAGAGAAGAGACAACAAAACTCAAAACTAGCAACTAAATAAATAAATTGAGGAACAACTAATGTTTATATTTAATTTTGAAATAGTCTACCAACCAATTTGCAATTATTAAATAAACAAATGATAAATAAAAAATTATACCAGAATTAAAATAAAGCAAATACAAATTTCAATCCGAGAAATAGTACATTGTTATCTTTTAATTATTGAGCAAGTAAACGAAAAACTATAAATTTAAAGGCACCTATCTAAACATTCAATTTTTTTTTTTAAGGATAAACATTCAATTTTTATTAGGCTGCACCAACAAATCTAATTATAATAGAACAGTTAAAATAAGACAAGTGGTCATCTGTCAATTATTGTTTAATCTATTTAAACTAAGTTTTAAAAGATATCATTGTCCATCCATTGTATGTTTATCATGCATTACATATTCTTATATAATTACTCAACTATTTATTATATGTTTATGATATGTTTATCAGAAAATTTAAAAGTCAGTTTATAATCAACTTACTATTAAATGTGATTGAATATTCAGTAAATATATAATACTACTCGATATATATAACACTTTTGCAGCAAACTTATAGATAATGAATTAACTGAAAATAATCTAAAACAAATGAAATATGAAACAATAACATTTAAAAAATCAACAAATGAAAAAAAAAATAACATGCAATCAACAAATAAATAAATAGATAATAACCTAGCAATTCAACAGACAATCACAATTAGTACGTATTAAAATATATTTAGACAAAAATTCAAACATATAAGTTATTTATAGTACTTACAATGCGTTTAAGATATGGTTATAATTATTTAATTACATCAAGGTTGACCATATCTAATTAGCGCCAATAGCTTATTTTCCCTCATCAAGTCATTTTATGATTTATTAATGATATTGCCATCTTCAGAGACCGCCGAGCACTATAAACAGATAAGATTGAAATAATAATATAAGTATAAATAAAATGTAAACAAATAATAAACATAATAGGATGTATTTTTCTTGTTTATAGTATGTTTATTATGTTAAAGTCAAAAGTTTGATTTTGTATCCTAGTTTTTTAGTTGACATATATTTTTAGTAGCAAATGCTTTTCTTCAAATCAAAGAGCGAAGCCATATATAAGCTAATATTCAACACAATAATACACTCTTGCAAGATTTTAGTTTTTGGCCAAAAATATCATACACATTTGTAATCCAAACATTTTCTTTGAGCTATATATATAATTATTTTGTACGACTATTAAGTCAATTTTTATTGAGATTAAATAAATGGACAAAATCTTATCGTGGTTGCTAGCTACAAGATATTAAATTAATTATTGGACGAAAGGTAGAAAGAAGAAAGAACATAAGGAAATAATAATAAATTTGGTGATTATTTGGGGTTGGGGGCTTATTTATACATGAATGTTGGATCTTTCAAAGTAATGCATGATGGATAATATCATATGTTAAATGTAAATAAATTTATATTTCTATATATATAATTATAAGGTATAAACACCAATTTATACAAGTACAACGATTGTATGAGAAGAAATAACTTAGAAAAAAAGCCTAAATTTAAATTTTAATATGGCTAACATATAATTATCATAATAAAAGTAATCGATTTCCTAACTCCTATAATCATGTTAATCAAATGTACTATAATTAAGTAATTATCATATTTTCCTCTAACATCATAAAAGACCCAATTTTTAAGTTTGAAAATCATTTTTAGTATAATTATAATTTTTTTTCTTAAAATGGTTATATTTAAAATGGTCGTATTCGTTTTATTTATAACTTGTTTATAATTCATTTATAAACTGTTTATATTATGTTTATAATTGAAAATAACTATTTAAAATTTTTTTAAAAAAAAATATGATTTTTTTTTTTACAATTTAATAAAATTCAATGAGTTATTTATATCAAAATTTCTAACAATTATTAGCATAAGCCCATTATAAAATTGGGTGCCAACAAATTGTTTGACCAATTACAGCTGGTATGATAAAATTATGTTAATTAATACAATGTAAGAACACGAACAACATATAAAAATATTTAAAAATAAAATTTGAAAAGTTAAAAAAAATTAAAATAAAATTATAATAATAATATATAAAAATAAACATTTTAGTTACAAAGTTGCTTTAGATAGCTACAACTTTAGGTACGGATTGCTACGTAAGGAGTGGTCGACAAAATTTGAAAATGAAATAGTTACAGAATTTCCGCAGCAAACGTATTATTAGCTATCAATCTGTTCATAGCTGATGTTTCCAAAATTCAGTAGGGGAAACCTTGTGAGCTATGATCCACTTTCTTATGGCTAATGACTCAGTCTCGGTAGTTTGATCCTGAAAAGAAAAGGAGAAGACAAAGGAGCTGCCGAAGCAAGCACTCCGATGCTT
>CATIWJ010056553.1:0-17692 GCA_949640765.1 Croton laevigatus | reverse complement strand
GAAATTTATGTGTTTTCTCTCAATTTTAAGAGCCTACCCGAATTAATTTGCACTCTAATGACTCCTCAAAGTTCAGGGGTCATTTTATAGACCAGATTACACTATTAATTTTTTTGTATTTTAGTTTCCATTATTTTAATTTACTATTTACTTTTTGACAATTCTCTAAATACCAAAAATAAATTTCATTTCATGTCTCCCACTTATTTCCCACTAATAATTCCACTTCAATTATGGTATGTGACAGATTTAAATTTTATTTGTATTAAAATTTAATTACAATTTACTTTTAATCCATTTTTATCCATATTTTTCATTTAATTGTAAACCCTTCAAATTATATCTTTAATATTTGATAAAAATGTTACAAATGTATATATAAGTTTGTCTCTAAAGAAATCTGAATTTTAATTGTATATTTGATACTTAATTTACTTTATTTTACTTATTGTTTACTTAATTTTTAAATTAAATTAAATTGGTTTATCTTTGTTTACAATTGATTACCATTTGCCTATGGATTTATTAAGTGTTTACTTCATTTTTATCATATTTACACTTGGTTTAATATTTTACTATTTAATTATGGTAAATTTTAAATTTACCGTTTTACCCTATGTGGTGGAAATTTACCAATTTGCAAAATATATCAAATTTATACTTAAATTATTCAAATTATTTTCTAAACATTTAATTAAATAAATTTTCTATAAAATAATTCATTACTAAGATTTAATATAATTCACTTTTCATTTAATCTAATATTTTTGGTAAACTACAATTTGATCATTTAAGTTATTTTTGTTATCCAAGAATTATTATTTTTAGGATGTTACATTCAAAATCCAAATCAAAATCCAAATCCAACATAAGCTGGCATTTGATCAATCAATTTGCTTGTTTAGACTTATGGGTTCCCACCCAAACTTATGCATAAGGCTTCCTAAGATCAGTTTTAGACCGATTCGTCTACATTCGTGCTACCTCAACTGATTCGTCTTACACTTCTTCTGACGCCGTTGAAGAGGCTTCTTTCGATGAGTCTTGCTTTGATCAGAGGAAATGGAGAAGATCGTTTAGTAGAATGAGTAGCAATGAAAATGATGGTGCGGGTGAGTAGATAAAAAATGATTTAGGGTTAGTCTAGGTTTTATTTTTAGTAAGGAATATAAATAATATGATAAAGAGCTCGGTTTTTATTTTTTAGATCTGATCCTCAAAATCCAACCATATTTGACCCGACTCGTAAAATATAACTTAGTTGACAACTAAACTGACATGTCTCGCTCAAGCTCATCAGCTCATCTATCGTGTACAGCGAGGTGGCTGCCACGTAGAGTTCAAACATTAAAACATGGCATTTTGAAAAGTTTAGACACTTAATCATACATTCTGAAAGTTGAGACACCAAAACAAAGAAAGTCTGAAAGTTCAGACTCCACAAATACAATTAACCCTTCTATAAATGGTTTAGTATATAGCAGACACCACGCGTAACCTACATTTTCAGTCACTCGCTACTCTTTCGCTATCGTACGGACACCGGATTTTTTGTAGGATAATTCATTCGGCGGGAGTCGGCGTTTGTCAGCCGCAATAGGATGGCGGAGCATTCTGAAAGTCCCATTGAGTCTGTGATGGAGAAGATTAGTGAGAAGATTCATTCCCACGATTCATCGTCTTCTTCTACTGAGTCAGATTCGGATTCCGAGAAGACTTCTTCTCCATCGACAGTGAAGGAAAAGATTTTTCGGTTGTTTGGGAGGGAGAAACCCGTGCATCACGTTCTTGGCGGAGGAAAACGTACGGATTTATTTAGTTCCTTGCTGCTTTATCGCTTTACTAAATATTCAATTATATTATTTGCATTTTTTAAATGTATTTTGTTTAATCGATTTCTTGCTTTACCTCTGCTTGGATATTAGTGTTCGGATTTGATCTGATGTTTATATTATCTGATTGATCGGTTACCATTGAAATTTATTTGTTGTTCTTGTAGTATCAGAACTAGTTTCATTGGCCCTTTTAAATGATTTGATATCACTAGCAGATAGTAAAGATTTTTCTAATGAAATCTTCAGTGAGCGATTAGGGTTTATATCTACTGATCTATGATTTGTGATGAAAAGTGTGAATGACCAGCTGAAGTAACCAGTAACCACTACTGTTCATGTTTCAAGCCATTAAACTGAGTGCTTAATTTGTAATGCAACTATATATGAACCATACTTTTTCTAACAAATCGGTTAAAGAATTTGATTTTTCCAAAAGATTTGTCCCTTTTTTTGGTAATATTTCAGTAACTGTTTTGAGATTTATTAGTTTTTAAATTTCAAAAGGTTCCATTCTTGTTGGCAATGTTTCTTCAATAAGTATGGTGAGAGCTGTTGCACTGCAAAGTTACCAATTCTGATTGCATGTTGTGCTCAAGACCGATGTGTTTCTTAATTTGTGTGACAATGTAATGCAGCTGCTGATGTATTCTTGTGGAGAAATAAGAAAATCTCAGCCAGTGTGCTTGGAGTGGCCACTGCAATTTGGGTCCTTTTTGAGTTGATTGAATACCATCTTCTTACTCTAGCATGCCATATTTTGATCCTCTCCCTTGCAGTTTTGTTTCTGTGGTCCAATGCTCACACATTCATCAACAAGTAATCTTCTATTTGTATTTTTTTTTTCTCCTGCAATTTTGTGAACAACAGTTCGATATTTTTCATTTCTTTATGCTTATGTGCTTTCCCCCCTATTTTGTTGTTTGCAGGACTCCACCTCGTATTCCCCAAATTCATCTTCCAGAAGAACCATTCCGGCAGGTTGCTTCAGCACTAACAATGGAACTCAACCGAGGGTTTGCTGTCCTACGTAATATTGCATCTGGGAAAGATTTGAAGAAGTTCCTCATTGTACGTTCACTATTTATTTCTGTTTTATTGTTGGAGTAAGATTTTGAAATTGATTTGTTATTGTACATAGTAAGATTTTGAAATTGATTTATTATCTTACATATACTTAGTCTTAGCCATGCACTCTTCTTACTTCAGAGCTACTTTTATTATTAGACAGAAGATAGCTTATAGTTAATCTAATTCTGAAACTCTATTTATGCTCTTTTTTTTTTTTTTTTTCAGGTTATTGCTTCTTTGTGGGTTTTGTCAATTGTTGGGAGTTGGTGCAATTTCCTGACTTTGTTTTATATAAGTATAACCCTCAAACCCTAACTGATTGCTTTACATTTTTCACAATCAAACATTTTAAATGTTTTGCTGACTTTTGGTTTTTTGTTTTATAATTGTGATCTGAAACAGCCTTTGTTTTACTATACACTGTACCGGTTATATACGAGAAGTATGAGGACAAGATCGACCCATTTGCTGAGAAGGTTACAATTGAGATCAAAAAGCAATATGCAGTATTTGATGCCAAGGTTTTGAGTAAGATCCCAGTGGGCGCATTGAAGGCCAAGCGGGTTTAGAGGGGAGCCAGTGTTTCTATCCGATTACATCCAGAAGTTTGGTAATCATGGTTTTGTAGGTTGTGATTGCTTTCTTCATATCTTGCTATTAACCCCACACCAACTGTTTCCAATTGTTTTCGAGTGATGTTTCTATTATAATGGGGTTGATTTATAATCTATTGTAGGCATACTTTGAAAGCTTTTATAATCTGTTTGCAGTTGTTAGCGCCTTCATAATGGGTGATTTTTGACTCTGCTATTATATTGGAATTTTCTTTTGTTTCTTTTCTTTTTTTTTTTTTTTTGTATATGGCTTATGGCATGTTATGTTCTGGTCGGTCAGAGGAAGGGAGAGTTGAGAATTAAATTGGATTTCTGATCTTATGAACCCTAAAATGCAATGAGAATAAGGAATTAGTTGAACCGGCATTCCCTTCTCTTGTTAATTCAGTTAATCTTTGCCGTTTATGCTAAAGATATTTTATTGTTCAGCTATACTCTTCTGGGGTGCTATATGTACATTCCGAATCGGAAGCACATAATAATTATTTTGTTCTCTTAAAGAATCAGGAAAATATACTAAAAATACTATTATCATACTTAATCTATAAAAAAAGTGATCATAAAATGGTGCCGTCTGAGATGAGTGCATCTTGTAGAATAACTATTATTCCTTCACTGATTATGTAGCCATTAGCTTCTCTATTGCTTTCTTGTACATTGTCTTTATTTATTATCTGCATAACACAACAAAAATCATTCTCATTAGTATTTAAGATATGAACACAACCTATATTAAGTGTTTATTTAGAACAAATAAATCATGAATGTAAAGTTGGATCATAATGGGCAAAAAAAAGGGGAAGTTAAAAATTCGCTGGAGAACATTTACATACCATTACATTTCTGCCAATTCTTGCATTCACGTCTACTATAGCCTTCCTAATATGAGTATCATCACCAATTCCAATTCGAATGTCCACCCCATTTTTTTTTCTGCAATCTTTCTGTTAAAATCATTTGCAATTTTCTATTAGGATATTTGTCCAAAATAGTGCTTGAACTTGTTTGAATTATTTAGTGACATTTGAAACCCTTTTTTTCCAATTATAACATGAGTTGTTCACCTTCTTAAAATTTAAGCCCAAATTGTTGTTGGATGGATTGGATACCCAATATAGAACACAATCATTCATATCAATTCAGGCTTAATAATTGGTAAAAAGTGGGGATTAATTGAAAAAAAATATAATATGATCAAACTGAACAATAATTTTTTATATTTTAACTTTGTACTATTTGAAAAAAAAAAATGAAATTAGATATGTGGGTAATTCTTACTTGGTACATATCAGAACCCATAATTACTGAATCTTCAATTACAGCCCTATCTCCAATTCTTGTTCTCATACCAACAATTGACCCTTTAATTTTGCACCTCTATTCTTACAATGGTCCAAAAAGCCAAATCAACAATAAAATTAAATATTTTTTCAGAGAGTAATAATATATATGTTACTTTCGTGACTTACATTAAGGATGCAACCATCTCCAACAACACTATCTGTAATTTCTGCATGATTTATAGAAGTTGGTGGTAGACATCTTGGCATTGTGTAAAGTGGAAACTCTCTATCATAGAAACTGCTATTAGGAAAAAAAATAGGTTTTCTTTTTATGAGTTATGACCGAAAAAGAAACAGATTCTGTAAAAGCTTATTATTATATGGGTAAAATTTACTTACTTATATCCCATATTTGGTGTCTTTATGTTTTCTATATTTGCTTTATAAAATGCAGAAATGCTTCTCAAATCCTCCCAATATCCATCAAACACATAAGCTTGAACCTGTTCCATTGAAAATGCAAAAAGAATAAACGTTTTTGAGGAAGAAAATTATCTCAAAAACTAAAAAATAAGTACACATATTTATTAATGTAACCCTCTAAAATTTTACATCAAGAGTCCCTAATCTTAATTTAGTAATGTAAATTCAATGTGGTAATTATGATTAAACTCAAACAATTAAAAAAAAAAAAAATTTACCTTCATTCCATAAGATATTGCACCTGGAACAACTTCAGCTCCAAAGTCATTTTTATCAGGAAAATAGTTGTATAAAAGCTCTGTCATTACATCTTTATTAACAAGATAAATCCCCATACTTGAAAACTTGCTATAAGTGGAAGAATCTAACTTTCTTGGGCTTTTTACCTGCAATTTGGAGATATGATATTTTCTCATTAATCTATTATCCATGTAATAAGAAAATTAACTTGAAATTTGAATAGTTGTTTACAGTACTAAACGCTAAAAGTTAAAATTGTTAACTTTTAATAAAATGCTTCTTAAACACTAAAAGTTACTCCAAATCTGTTACGGAACATATTCTTAGTGTATAAAAAGATGCAATTTTTACCTTCTCTTTTTCTGGATTTAAACTGAATTCCACAACTTGGTTTTGTGAATTTACTGTTAGAAGGCCAAAACCAGGATCTGCTTCTCTAACATAGTCTAAAGCAGAAATTGTTATATCAGCCTGAGTAGTCCTGTGAAGTTGAACCAGTTTCTGGTAGTCCATTTTGTAGAGATGGTGACCCGGAACTATCAAATACTCCGAAAACGGAAACTCTTCCATAACCCACAAGCATCTTCTTATTGCATCACCACTTCCCTATAAATCATAATTTTTTTTTTTTTTATGTTTTAGTCAATTAAAAGAAGGCTAATAAAATTAAAAGATTAATTAAGTTATTAATTACTTAATAAGACCTGAAACCAGCCTTGACCTTGAGGAGTCTGATAAGCGGCAATAACTTCAACGAAGCCTTGTTTGCCGAGGCCTAAACTGTTATAAGCTCTTGAGAGGTGAGAATTAAGAGCAGTAGAGTTGAATTGTGTAATTGCATAAATCTTGTTAATACCACTGTTAATACAGTTGCTAATTACTGTATCAATTAGCCTGTAATTTGCTGCTATTGGAATTGCTCCTTCTGATCTTCTCTTTGTTAATGGATAAAGTCTTGATTCTGACCCATCTCCAAATACAATGGCTGCCACACTCTGCTCCCAACCCAAAACAAAACATTAATTCATTCTTCAGACAATATTATATATTTTCAATTTTTATCAAAATAATCTTAAGCAATGTATAATATCAATCGTGTTTCATTTTTCTTAGCTATGGCTGATGTGTCAATTGTGTTAAATTTCAAAAAATCCTCCCTAAAGCATCTAGCTCCATTGTACATTTTCTTTTCTTTTTCGGTCAACAAATATACAGTCAAATCAATTACAGAATATTATTTAATATAGAAATTGTCTAGTAAACCATTCAGAAATGGAAAATAAACTAAAACAATGACTGAGATATTAACTTAACAATCAAATAAACTAAGTCGAGTTTTATTAATTTAAATAGACTAAGTAAATGTTACCCTACATATTCCATAACATTATTTCGGTACATTTAGCCAACAACTGAAAAAAAAAAATTGTAATAATAGCAATATTATTTAGAAAACTGACCTGATTTATTGGAGGAGACAATGAGATAGGATGCTGAGGTTGCTGGGAATTAGACATGAACAAGCTTGGCGAAGAAGAAAATGAATTTGATAAACATTTTCGACGAAAAAAACTACCCAATTTAGGATTGGATAGCCTTGCTTGAATTTGGAGATTTGCATTACCTGAACATGGAAGCTGCAATATTGGCATTATATCTAAATCAATATACAACAAACTGTATAGCAATCTATCATTTCTCAACATCCATGGTTATATATATATATGGCTTTACATCCTAATTTCCTACTATAAGATTGTGAATTAATAGAGAGAAATGGAAGAGAATATTTTGATTTCTTCTTCATCATGTCTGTTTGTAGAGATCTTTCCTTTCATGGGAGGTATTCGTTTGTAAGATTATTTTAAGTATACACTTGCAAATTGTTTAATGATTTCTAAGATATTGAAAATGAAGCATCTTTTCCTTCGATCTCATGTTTCAAGTGTTTGAAACAGAGATTTGTTTTATGTGGTACTATGTTTAACTTTGATTCTAAGCTAGCTTCTTCTTGCTTTTTTGTTGTTTTCTTTATTCTTGTTCTTGGATTTATTTTTTTTTTCTTCCAAGAATATGTTAAAGTTAATATTTGTCATTACATTTGCATAATCAATGAGATTAAATTTAACTTCATTTTCATTATAGTTACTGAGTTCGATCCACACTAATCCCCTTTCCAGTAACTTTAAAAAAAGTTTTAATTTCACCATTAAACTACCAACATATTGACCTCCCAAAATAAATCAATCTTTTTAATTCTTGCATCCTAATTTATTAATTTATGCATCAGTAAAAAAATAAAAAAATTATAATTTATATTTATTTATTAATGCTTGCAAACTCAGAGAAGCCTTCATGATACATATCCATCTATGGAATAAAATTACCTATTTAATAATGTTGGGTATATATTTTGGATTTAATTGAAATTTAAATGGCATAGTTTATATGAAGCTTGAGAGCTGGGGCAATTTGAAATGATGTATTGATCAAGATAAGCACTGTTACAGCTTTTTTTCTTATGGCCTTGTCGCCAATTTGTCTTTTTCCTTCTCGATCTCAATACTTTTTGTTCATTTTTGAATATTTTTAAAACTAATTAGTTACATGAAATGAATAGAAACAAAAATCCAATTTAAGGCGAATTTTACCAGTTTACAACTTATATAAAATAGAAAATCTGTCAATAAACCTATTAAGCTTTAATCTACCTCTCCTCTCTCTGTCCATACAACACGAGGGTAAAGATTTGATATTTCTTGGTTCCCCTCCGGTCACTGGAAGTTCAGTGAACCAAGTTTAAGGAAGGTTTCTCAGTCACCTGAATGCTTGAAAAAGAGGATCACAGTAGCGAGTCCGATTAGTATGTGTTTCTCAGTTGACCTCTTGTAAATTTAGACAGCCGTTAACACAAAATAGCAAGGGTGGATTGGAGAGGGAAGGGTATATTCACATTTCAACAAAAAAACACTGAGAACAAAAGTGGTTTTTACATGAAAATCGTAACACATGCAATAAGCAAGATTATGGCCAAAATCTAAGCTCTCCCATTTGAATATGAATGAATTGATTGAACAAGACTGCATCAAACTACAAATATCAATGAATAAATCTGTTACCCTTGATTAATTACATGATCTATATCATATTTTTATTGTTTCATTAATCTTGAAATCCGTGATGTGCTATCTGAGGATGTCAAAGGAACTGTAGAGAACTCCGTATCAGAATGTTCAGATGGCCTTAAATTTCCTTGGTTGGGCAGGGAATTATAGTTCTGGCTTGAAGGGAAATTTGGTATTGAGAAAGTAGATGCAGTACCTGCTGTGTACATAACAGGCGGAGGCGAATCAACTCCTGAAAAAGACCTACTTTGTGAATCTTCCTTGGGTATGCCTGTATCTTCTGCAGCTTCCCTTTTTTCTCTTTCTTCTGTTTCCTTGAGAAGATAATCAACCCATAGATCTGCAAAAGACTGTACAGAAACAAACTGCAAGTTACTCGAGCTCAAATCACATTCAATAATGAAAAATATCATTCGATGAAATACTCAAGGTTGAGTTTCCTTATTTGGGCACTTGGCAACTTTAGAATGGAATCCGATTGGACTGAAGTACTACCGGACATAATTGAAGGTCAGATTATTTTGTCACAGCAATCAGTAAAAAGGAAATTAAACCTGGTTTTCAGATGCTGCATTTGCATGTACATCGGCTGCACCTCCTCCCAAGATTCCACCAACTAGTCGGCCAGGTAGTCCTAAAACTCCCCGAACAACACCCCTGCCACCTTGTTGAGCAACACCTATCCTCTGCTTCTCTTCCTCAGAGAACCCCAGCATCCGAACCATGAGATCCAGAACCTATCACACCATGCAAGTAACATGTTTCAATGTTAAAACTCTTCAATGTGATTTAGAAAAGGATGCCTATGAAATAGGAAAAATCTGAAAACAACAGGATGGTGGTGCTGATCAGTGGAAATGAATGATCCTATTGCAGGGCCTCATTTTTGTGTCAGACCTCATGAGCAAATTAAAACTGAGAAAGAATACTCTTCCCAACATTAATCGTAACCAGCATTATAGAGAGAGAAGTGAACCTCTTTGCTGTGGTTCCTTTGGAAGTAGGTCACCAGTAGTTTGATCACGATGCGCCTGTCAACAGAAGTCAAAGCACATATTACAGTCCGTAACTCCCATTTCCATCAATAATAACATGGCACAAGCAATAGGCATTTACTACCAAGGTAACGTCAAGTTTCACTAGTTAAAATTGTATTATTATAGGATGGAGATGCATAGAAACTACTCGAGAACAAAAAAAATCCACAAAATAATTGAATAGGCTAACCTGTCTACTAGATAATCAGAATCCATCGACATTCTATTAAGCCTCATCATGCTCTGTTCAAGAGCACGGCGTAGTCTTCCATTATCCTCCTCAAGCTTGTTTACTCTGTTTTTCCCTTCTGCTACCAGTCTTTCAGCATGTGACAGCTTAATTAAGATCTCTTCTTTTTCTCTATTTAATGCTTCTGTTCCTTTCTCCACATTCTGAAGAAATCATTTTATATTTAACTGATAAGCAGTAAACCTTGTACACACAAGTCAACAAGTATTGGAGACCTATAATCAGGCTTCAAACAATATAGAAGGCTTACATGTGAGTTCAAACATATCTGCCTTTGTCCTACAGAAACTACCTTTACAGTCCAAATATTGATGCAGGAACAGACTTATTAATGTATCCTAACAGAGGCTCAATAATCAATTACAAAAAATGGCAGCCCGGTGCACGAAGGCATCCCCTGTTTACACAGGGTCCGGGGAAGGGCACACCCGAAGGTGTAATGTAGGCATCCCTTCGGGTGTAATGCACAACAGAAAGTGAAAACTTTCTCAAATGTTACAAAGCACAAAGTACTAGGCTTATGGGTTAGACACACAAAATAATAAGACTTGAAGTAATACAAGCTTTGTCAATTGCAACTTGGTCAGTTAACAAAGGAAATAAAAATGACACCACTCCTTAAAAAGAATGCCATAAAGAAACTAAGAAAGAGGCCAAATCATAACATACTAATGGGAATATGTTAATCCGTCATTTAGATTTAGTTGACCTGGCTGAAAAAGAAATCTAAATGTAAGATGGTTCAATGCAAATCCAGCCCAAAGAAAAAACATACAAGCAATTTGTTAAAGAATAAAATTCAAGTGTGGCATCAGATAACAATTAAACAGAAAGGAAAGAAGACCATACTCTCAAAAGTTCTGAAAGCTTCATTGTCTCCTCTCTCGCTGAAGCCAAATTTCGCTCCAAATGTTCCTATGCATCCAACAATATAATTAGCACACAATCGAAAATTGTATCGTAACTCAATATGTTTCAAGAAAAATAATTATTTACCTTAGCTTCAATTTCAGCAAAATACTGACCAAGAGCAGTTTGAAGATTTAGAAGCTCGACATTTTGTGAATCAATTGTGCGCATACAGTTTGCAAGTTTCTTATTCAAATCGTCAATAATTTCCTTTGACTTTTGTATTTCATTGTCATTAATCATCCTGACTTCATCCTGTTTGGCAATTGCCTGCTTCAGAGCTTTCTCCAAACGTAATATTTGAGCCTTTTGATAATCATTACTCTCACGAAGTTCTTCAATGATTTTACTATCCTCATCCATTTTTTCTGATTCTTCAGACTCCTAGACAATTTTGAGTGAAAACAATTTTCATCATTAAGAAAGTCTGAGGAGAATCCAAATGAGCCAAACACTATTATCATCATAAAGAAAATCAATCTAAAAAGCAAAGATAAAGCACATACAAGAAGCTCAGCAAGGGAAAGGTTAAATCAAAATGCTATCAAGAAACAAGCAGAACATTTGTAAGGTAACAACATAGTTGAAGGAAGCAAGTTGCTAAATCACAATACCAGTTATTTCCTGTAATTCTCTCAAACACCTCTAACGGTATACTTGGTCATTCTATACTCATCTATCTATCTATATCACTCTATACATAGATGGAAAGGAAAGGTGAATCACTGAGCACCATATCAGATATTCAATAGGAGTACAGAGTACTGCAGGTTAATCTTGAAGAGTATGAAAATATCAGTAAATAATTGAAACTATAGAGTGAACAAAAAAAAATGCTATACAAGGCTACATGGGAAAATAGGAATTTTGCATATAGCAACCTTTTCTAATAAATGTTGCTTAAGACGAGACAATTCTTGTACTGCTTTATCTTTGTCACGGCGTGTTTCCTTTAAATCTTTCTCCAATTTTTGCAACAATGACTCCATCTCTGCATTATGGGAGCTTCCAGATGAACCCATACCCTGATTTACAAACAACAGAATTGCATATCCATTTTAAGTAAGAATTGGTAATGCTCAATATACAGATGACATGAAAATGCAAATGGCAGAAAGAGATTACAGCATCTGCAGAACCTCCATCAGATGAAGCAATTCTGCTCTTTTCCATGGCAGCCTCAAGTTCATTCTTTGCTATCTAAAAAATGAAAGAAAAGAGCCCAGACAAAATGAAAACAATTGCTTTCTAAAATTATAAGAAATACATCTTACTTGGAACAGGTTTTAAAATAAAAAGAATTGTTACCTTAAGGTTAGTGTTCTCCTCCTCCAAAATGGCAATTGTTTTTTTTAAATCTTTTACAGTGTTATCAGCATCTTCATTTCCCATTCTATTTAACTCCATTTGCATTTTTCTTAACTCTGCTATTTTCTCATTCAATTCATTATGTATTTTACTCATCTCCAAAGAAGTCTGAAAATGGAGATGCAAATCACATCAGAGCCACAATAAGGAAAAGATATATAATAGAAAAGCCCCAACATTAGGATTGTGGTCTAAACACAAAACCAAAGAAGGATTATTCATAAAGATGCAAACATAGAAAAAAAATCATACTTACAAACTTGAATTAAGAATTTGCAAACTCCATCAATTTCAAGACATACTTTAAAATGATGTAATTTTTTGAAGAAGGAGAAAAAGACGGGCATTCAGTTTAAGGCACTAATTGGTTTTTTTGGAAAGCAGTTAACAGGAGGAAATAACTAGAATTCCAGTGAAAAAAATGGTTCGCACTTTCAAAGGATTAACTGAAACTGCTCAATGGACGTTTCCTCTATACATGGATTCTTTAGTAATAGTAGCTCATGAAAAAGTGCGAATAAATGCATTTTACAATGTGAGCTTAACAGATAGCAGGGAAAATGATTAATGGTGCACAAAATCATCAACCAAAAAAATTGGTGCGGGTATTGATCAAGTCCAATCCACTCACTTTGGATTCATTCAGTTGTAGCATCCTAACCTCCTCTTGGAGAGATTCATTTAACTTATGTTCCTCTGAAAATTGTAGGGAGTAATTCATCAGAAACAAATTAACAAATGAAGGCGAAAATTTCTAAATAACAATAGCTAGATTTCAAAGAAGTATACCTTGCAATTTTTTCTGTACATTTGCTAAATTATTGCGTTCCTTTTCAAGTTCAAGTCTATACTGATTTGTTTGTAACTCATGAGTAGCCTGCAATGCTGCCAGGGACCTATTTTTCTCCTCAAGCAAATCTGCAAGTTCCTAGAAGGAATTCATACATCTGCTATCAATTTATTCCCAGTGTACAAAGACCGAAATAGGGACATAGGCAAAAAAAAAAAATTAAAGAGCTTTACCAACTCTCTCGCTCTCCCTGACAATGTGCCTCGCTCAAAAATTATATTTTGGGCATTAATACTTCAATCACTACCCAAGAAAGCATAAAAGCACCGGAAAAAACATGCCATTACCTTTTCTTTCACTCGTATATTTGAATTGAATTCCACCTTATTATAAACAGCATCAACTTCATCAGGTTGTGATATTCCGTTGCCTACTCCGTTTTGTGTTTCGTTTCCAGCATACCGGTTCTTGACCTGAGTTACAGATTTATTATGCCTCTTGGGTGATTGATCTCCATTTCCCTGCATAAAATCCAGAACCACAGTTACTTCAACAAATCTAGATAACATAATTGCCGCACTACTGATTTTGACAAATCAACATTCCAAGTCAATGAGAGAATTCAAAAAAATATTGGAACAGTCCTATATGTGCATGCCTGGTTCGCAATTCAAAAAACAGTCAGGATCTTAGTTTTTTCATAAGTTCTTTACCATTTTGGCCAGACAAAGATATAGGACATAGACAGTGATATAACTCTAGCTCAAATATAGCAGTCTCCTACTGAGAAACAAAACAAAAACCAGATCATGATAACAAAGACAATTTTCAGTACGCACAAGCAATAATCTAGTAGACTTCCATTACGCATATCAATTAAACAACAGACAAGAACCTGATCTGGTTCTGATACCTTGTACACATGGACGCTATTTGTTGTTGCCCTTGAATTCTCGCTTCTGGAAACATTTAGAGCCTCCTTTGTCGCATCCAAATTCCGCTTCAACGAGCCATTTTCTTGGCTCAATCTGGAAATTTGATCCTGTCAAATTGCATAAGCAAAGCAATGCTTTCAAGTTGTCAAAAAAGGTTTAACATTAACACTGATTAATAATGAGAGAAACCTATGTAACAAAACTGTATCTACAAAGATGATTTGATGCTCTGTTTGATGATGAATCCCAAGGATTAGCAAACTGAACAAAGGGGAAATGATTTTGTGTCTTGAAACCATTCAATATTTATTCTTGACAAGAAAAACCATTAAATGCATACCGAAAATAAACACATTGTGTGGATAAAAAATGAAAGTACATTTAACAAACACCCCTCTTAAACTATCAATCAAATCTTTAAAGTTTTCAATTTTTAAATTACAAGATCACTTTGTCACAAGTATTTATAATCTATAAACAAGCAACACAATTTTTGAGTAATCTCTGCAGTTGCAGAGAGATTATCGTCCATGGGGATACTCCACTCACATTATTATATCATAAATGAAATGGTATTGGTCACGTTGAAGTGGGCTGTCAGTGACAATCCTAACACATCTTTCTGTACACATATTAGGCAGGAAAGAACAACTCTAATAGGACCTAGTATAGACCATGAATCACCTGGAGAATATAGAAATGCATGTATCTGCATTAAAGAACAATAGTACAACAAGAAGCTAACAAAGTACCTCTTTTTCTTTTAATAAAGCGGCATAATTAATGGATAATGCTTTGATTTCGGATTCAGATTCCTGAAGCCTTCTAATTTCTGATTTATACTGTTCAATCTACAAGAAGTACAATGGGGGAGGTCAAGTCAAGTAAACATAAAACAACAATGAATAAACATGAAGCGTTTACTCCTAAAGAAGGGCAAAGAACAATGCACCCTCAAGTATCAATTTATTGGCACATAGACTTCAACAAACCAGTAAGACTAGTAAAATATAAAATGTATAACAAAAATGAGACTTGCCAGAGGGCAAAAGCTTAAACTGAAGTTCACTTCCTTCCTAGTTTGGCATAACAAACTCAAAATTATTCACAGTTTCTCACACAAACTAACATCTCATGCCGATTCCAATAACAGCAAAACGCAATAATAACATAAGAGTGCCCTCAAGTAAAGAACACCATTAACAGTTACACGCAGCTCCAAATTCAGTTTGAATTGTAAAATTCAGTAGCTATATAACTAGATAACTTTAGTCTTCTACCAAAATAAATATATAAACGGCTTCGACGGCATCTGAACCTCAATTGAATCAGTAAACCGCCGAATTAACCAAGCGCATAGTAGAACACAGATAAGAAGAACTGGAATTGAAAAAGCAGAAGAAAATACCTCAGAATTATATGGCAAGTCGATCCCATTAGCCATATGAGGCCGAGAAACAGACTTAGAATGCGCAAAAATGTGAGAATTTCTTCGATCAGATACAGATAAATCATGACCATTGGTAGAGGCATGGATCCCTAGAGCTTCGTCATCATCGTCGTCGTCGTCGTGCACATCCAGTGCAATCTTGTTTAGGCTTTGTTTCAAAGTCTCAATGGAACTCCACATAATTGAAAACCGGTAATATTTGGCAATCGATAAATCTAATGTATAAATTTGATGGAAAAGTATATATTGGTAGGCGTGTTAGAGACGATTTAACGAGGGAGAATCGAGATTTGTATTAATTAGGTAGATCTGAAATGAAGGGGAGCGTAAGATTTGATTTTGTTTGTAATGAATAAGTAAAAGTTTATGGTTTAGGAGAGGGAGACACATCACACGAAGACGTTAAACTATGTTGCGTAGCGTGAGCTGGTCATCGTCGGCTTGTCGACGACGGTCTTATAATTTGGCCCGTTACATGTCGGGGTAATTGAACCGCTTTCATCACCTGTTTGTTCTCCTCCACTTATTTCCCTTTTTTCCCTTTTTAAATATTTCCTTTTAACCTTTCAAAAAAATAAAATACTACTAGTATTTCCTTTTAATTTACTACTTTTTTAGGTTTTCAAATTTCAATTCGAAGTCTCGAACCAACCCCTAAAAAAAAAAATCGAACCAACATAAAAAATAAAAAAATTAAGACCATTTCATTTTAATTATGCACTAAAAATTTTAGGAGTCGTCACAAACGAAACCCCAGCTAACGGAAGTCGTCAATGTAATTAACGGAGTGACGTGTTGGAAAATAATAATAGCATCAAAATATAAATTAAGAAAATAAAAATATACATAACACCCTTGATGTTGCTAAATGTTGGGCTTGAAGTGAAAAATGGTTTATTGGTAATAAAATTATTTTGACGAGTATTTCGATAATCTTAACTATTAGTATCTCCAACTACATTACGTACATTGATAAAATAATTATGAGTGGTTTGGTATTTTCCGTCAAAAGAAAATTTAATACAAAATTATTATTAATATTAATGTTATTATTTTTACAAATATTATTGTTTTTATTGTTAAAAAAAATAGAGAAGAAGGAATATGGGTGTTAGTTTTAAAAAGAAAAAAAAAAAGAAGGAAATAGAAATAGGAACCACGTTTTTTCTCCTTTTTCATTTTCCTCCCCTTCCCGTTCATGTCCAGTAACAGCGGCAAGAGACCGCCGCCGCCACTGCCAACACCGGCCAGTCATGCCACCGCCACCTTCACTCCTCCTTCACCTTCTCCCCTTCTAGCCGACCAAAGCAAAGAGAGAGAGTGTGTGTTACACCCCAAATCCGCCGTACGAATAAGACAAACTGAGGTGTCACATGTGTCCTTCAACGGTACTAAAAAAGGAATGTGGAGCTGCCGGCGCATATTTCCGATGCTCCGACGGTCCAATGGCGAAGCTATTCGTAGATTTAGACTCCTCTCCTCAAAAGTTTTCATGTGATACCGGCGTTTCCCCGATCCGTCGACGGAGCAGAGTTTGTGTACAAACTTTCGACGCCGTTTCCGAACATCTCCGGCCAGATTCTTGCTCCGGTTTGGGTATGAATGAGTTCCTCTCTTCCTCAGCTTCGTTTTCATGTAAAGCTTATATGGGTTGGTTGAGTTTTTCCAATGGGTCATTTTCTGGCAAAGGCCGACTGTTTTTATGATTTTTCGGCGAAAATATTTAGTATTCGTTAATTTTGATGGCATATTTAGATTTCTTATAGTGAGACGAAGCTGATGGTGTTCTTAGATTTGAAATCCAACAAGATTTGCAATTTTCCGGCGACCGGCAGACTATTCCAACGAGGTTCCGGTGACCGGAATATTCTATCACTGGCGAAAATCTTGACAATGCTTATTCCGCATCGTTTCGACGTGTTGAGTCTGATTTTGGAATCGATTCTGTAATCCAAAGACTCGAATTATGAGAAAATGTAAATTTCACAAACTTGATAATTAGAATTTAGATTATTAATACATTTAAGTTGAAATAGAATTTAATTGAAATTAAATTATAAATATGACTAAATATAAATGTTGATATCGGACAAAAATAAATATAGAAATGAGGCAGAAATATTAATAATGGATTAATTAGACATGTAACACCCTAATTTCTAAATGTTGATTTTTAAATTAAAAATGACTAATATGGCACTAATTTTTAAGGACATTATAGTCGATTAATTATAACTAAGTTAGTAACATCAGCAACAATTATTCACCACCAAATTATTATTTTATTACTCAGCAATAGTAACGT
>CATIWJ010056543.1:0-13807 GCA_949640765.1 Croton laevigatus | reverse complement strand
GTTCTTAAAACGAATTAGAAATATAAGTTTTAAGTGAATATTGAGCTGTCAACTTATGCTTCTGTTTTATAAAAATTCCATGAATACGATTGCTAGTGGAGTTAATTTAAGAAGTTGAATTCTAAGTTTAATCTACTCGGTGAATTTAATTGCATCAAACTTATTGCTTTTCGTCGTTGTTTACTTTTAATTTTAAATTTAAGCTTTTCATTTTAAAATTCTTAATCAAATCGTTTTCTTTTAAGCTATTTTGTTTATACTTGAATTATGTGTGTTTCAATTTGCAATCCCTTTTTTTTATGGAATGAGATATTTATATTTTTAATTCGTTTAATGTTGGTAAATTAAATAAAAAAATTGGAACTGTAATGTTTTTTTAGTACTTCTTTAGGATAAATTATTAAATTCTGACAATTTACGCTAGTACGCTATTGTTGGTTTTTATGTAAAAGATAGTTTTTTATTTTTTAATTTTTAACAAAAAAAAAAGTTGAAATAGGTCCAAACCAGTCTAAACCATAACCCGAACCGGACTAAGCCGGTTTGGACCAGACTTGGACCTGATGAATTAGGTCCGGTCTTCGGTCCACATAATTTGTCTAATCTGATCTTCCGGTCCAAGCGGTTCCGGTCCAGTTTTGGACCTATGAACACTCCTAGCAGCAGCTATATATATATATATGTTTGTGTGTGTGTGTTTTAATAAAGCGGCAGAAAAAGAGTGAGGATAAACATGCTCCAAACCGCTCATTTGTAAATGAGCGCCAGTAATGAGCTCGAGGTTAGCTTGTTTAACTGATGAAAAATATTTATTTATTTTTTATTATTATTATTTATTTTGTTATTTTATTTATTATTTATTATTAATAATATTTATTTTTATTATTATTAATATATTTGGTTGGGGAATTAGGAAGGGAAATGGAATAGAAAACCCTTAGGGGGTTGGGGAATCAATTTGGAGAAATTGGAGGAAAAACCAAAACTAAAAATGGGTAAAGAGAATGATTAAAAAGGCCAAACAAACTAGCACAAAGGATTTCATTCACTTTTCCTTTCCTAATTACCCCTAACCAAACGCCCCCTAAAAGTGCTACGAATGGCTTTTACCATATCTTCATTGATATTCCTTCAATCAATTGCCTCATACTATACTTTTACAGTAGTAAGTAACTTTTCCCTTCTGATGAATATCATGATAATCAAAATACGTTTATAGATCAAAACCCACTTGATAAATTCTTTCTCAAAACAATGAAAAAATGAATATTTGCAAAAATTGGAAATGTATTTATGACTAACTTTTGCAAGTTAAATCTACACCACTATTATTCTGCATATCTAGCATACACAATTCCATAATTTAGTAAGAACTTCAAATCATTAACATATTGATTACGAACAAAACCATGCAAATATTATCCTTCCATGACCAACATATTTAAAATTTACTCTTGGAATAGTCTGCCCTTTGCAATTGTCATCAACAAAGAGGCTATTCCACCACCCCTCCGACAGTTACACTCGACACCACAAATGGCATGGAAAAGGATAAAAACACAGTCAAACCAATCCAAGACCTTAAGAAAATAAGATTCAATATAGCATCTTAGGATAAAGAAAGCAAATAGAAGTTTACTAAAGAGACAACTTTGAAATTACTATTGAAAGATGATTAACAAAGTTGAGTTTGATAGGCATTTACAAAATACAAAGGTAGGCTAATGCGAATTATAATCTAATACTGAAAAAGAAGAATACTAGCCTAAATAGGAATACAAATACAGAAATCAGAACAGCACATTTGAAACCGCTCATTATTAACCATCCTGCTTTAATCTGACGATAACATCCACACCTTTACCCATATATGTATAATGATTTACTATATTTAAAATTTTTCTTTAAGACACTACATTACATATAAGGTAACTCAATTACACCCTTGAGTCTTCACTCTGTCTCACACTAAAGGAATATATTTTTGTCTTTGTCTAGCTAATAAGCATAAACCTATTCCTTTATAAATTGCTAAAATAGTTTTGGTGCAAAAAAAAAAAAAAATACAATCTAAAACGTATCCCCTCACACAACCTAATGCCATAGTCACAATGTGATCTATGTTTGTTCAACCAATGGATGAAATAGCCAATTCAACTATTCCAGCGACTTCAATGACAAATTTTGTGATTGGTTCAAAGTGGGTTTCCATCCTTTGTCTATTCTCTCACACCTTTCCTAGGAATCTAATTTTCAAAAGATCTAACAAAATTATCTCTACAGAAATGGACACTTCACGACCAATAAATCTAACATTACAGGAATTCATTCCAACTAAGCAATAAGGAATCAAATATCTATGAAATGCTAACCTGAAAAGAAAACTGTAGTGTCAAAAAATACTGCAAGATCGAGCTGCTTACCTTCTTGCTTAGCTGACCAATGCAGAAAATGGAATGGCTTCGTATTTTTCCCAAAATAAAATCAAAATTTTATTTATGCTATGCTTATTATAATCATCACTTCAACAGTATTACTAAAAATATAAAAATAATCAAAATATAATATAATGAAATACACTTGAAAAATTTTTTAATCATATCTTTATTCATTGATGAGAGAGCTCTATATCCCCATTCAAACTATGGATCGATGTGCGAATACAGTACTATAAAAACTTCATCACAAGTCATTTTGAAGGAGCCTATAGTCAATAAAAAAAAAAAAATAAAGTTAAAAATTTACTTAAAAAGAATTTAAGTCAAAATAATAATAATAACATGATAATGATAGTAGAAAAGCTAAGTATAAATGTAAACAAAATTAGGCAATGCGTTAATAGTGATAAAAGGCAATGTATCAAGTTAATTATTCAATTTAATTGAATAACTAGTTGTACAGCTAATTAATTAGCAACAAAATTATTACTAAACAAACACAATCAAGAGATAAATTGATGGAATCTATCTACTGTTTTCTCGAATTAGCAAAGTAACATAACCTTATAATAGTAGTTTAGAGGAGTAATATACAGAAACACATGAGACCATAAAAGCAAACCTCATTATGTGTCTATCCAAAAAAAAAAAAATTAACAAATATTAAAATTTAAAATATTCTAAATACAATTTGTACATGTTAATAATATTTCATTTTAAAATGTTTTGTTACAACATAAAACAAATTTATGTATGAGAAATTGTGTAACAGATTAAAATTCAAGAGTTACTCAGAGAAGAGTGCATCAAGGAAAAGTGCTAAATTTAGCAATGTAAAAGAGTAGGGTTTTGTTATATTTTTCTACACTAATAAAAGTAATAAACAAAATGAATTGAGTTAGACTTTTACAAGGAAAAAAAAATTGACTCGAATTTATAGCTTAATTAAAGTCTTGGGAAATAAGTATATTGGATGGTAGAAGATTCTATATTATAAAATTAAATATCCGCTCTAACACATTAAAATTAATATTTTATATTATAATTAAATTTCCACCGTCTTAATCCTATTCTTTGAATCCAAAGGACCTCTTCTGGATGGATGTTTGATAGGAATGACATAACCTTCATGAATTTTGTCAAAATATAACAGTCGCCTGTCCTTGAATCCAGCTCGTTAATTAAATAAGCCTGGATTTTTTGTTTGAGTTCAGTTCATTTGTTATCGATCCGAGTTCAAGCCGAGTTTTTATTGAACAAACAACGAGCGGCTTGCGAGCAGTTCGGCTCGTTTGCAGCTAAGCAGAATGATTCATCTATTAGCTAATAATTAGGGATAATGCAAAAAAAAGTCCCTAAGTTTTGACCAAACCTACAAAAACCTCTCTGTCTTTTTTTTTCCAACAAAAAAATCCCTATTTTATATTTCCATCAACATTTTCCTTATTCTGTCTATTTTTTTAGTTAAAATAACGGCTGAATGACCAAAATGTAATTTTTACGGGCTTTTTTACAAAACTGAAGAACTGAGGGATTGAAATGGAAATTAGACAGAAGAAGGCTCGGGAAAATAGAAAGAAAGAAAGGAAAAGAGAAGGGAAAGGAAGAGGAGGAAAGAGAAGGGGTCTGCCGACCGCCCTAGCGCCGGCATCGGCTGACCGCCTAACCGGCGCGCCTCGCCATGGTGAAGCTCTCCCTCCGGCGAGTCTGGTAGTAATAGCACGGCAGTGAGACCTGGGCAGAGATGGCCACACTCGCGGCTAGAAGAAGTTGGCCACTGTTGAAGGTACTATTCGTCATCGACTTTGTTTGCATTTTTCGGCATCACCGGTGGTCCGACGGAGGGTTTGAGGACACCGGACGACTCCTCTTGAGGAGGGCTTTCTGATGATGTGAGAATCGTGACCTGAAAATGTGATTTCTGGTGACCGAAGAGGAAGAATGTGATAACACTATTCCCTGTATATTCGGAAGCGATTTCCTGCAGCTCCGGTGGTCAGACGGCGAAAGCAAGAACATATATGAACTCCTCTCTTCATAAGCTTTTTGATAATGTGAGAATCGTGACTTGAAAATGTGGTTTCCGGTGACTAAAGAAGGCTCAGGAGGTGATAATACTATTCACCGTACCACTTGAAAATGTGGTTTTCCGGCCATGTCCGGTTAATCTGATCACAGATCTAGACTCCTTGTAGTGTGAGCTTTTCGTTGATGTAAACCTTGTCACCAGAAAATACCATTTCCGGTGACCGAAGAACAAACAGCGGTGAGGTGGTATTCCGAAGGAGGAAGAAGAAGAAGCCAAATTTCCATTCAGTCTTTTAATTCTTGAATTTTTCCAAAATTGCTAATAAAAATTACATTTTGTCCTTCAACCATTATTTTAATGAAAAATAGACAAAAGAAAAAAAATATTAACTGAAATATAACATAGGAATTTTTTTTGTTGAAAAAAAAAGATAAAATTTTTTTTATAAGTTTGGTCAAAACTTAGGGACTTTTTTTATATTATTCCTAATAATTATTTAGGGTGCTCTGGTCCGCCATTATTTAATAGCACAACTCATTTTGACCAAGATAAAAAGTCTCCTACATTCAAACTCTACTTTATTCAGAAAAGTACTGTTTGAATTTATTTATAATAAATAATAAAATGTCTCCACCTAATTGCCAACTTTTTTTTCACTTATTTTCTTTTTTTTCACTTATTTTAAATTCTTAAAAATCAAAATTGTTTACTGCATATTTTAAATAGTTTTATTGCGGTTTCTTAGAATAAAAATATCTATTTTTATTTTAAGAAAATGCATTTTCTTAAATTTAAAATTTTACGGTTTTAGACAAAAAAAAGCTTTCAATCTTTTTAAACTTAAACCTCATCTTTCAAAAGGAAAAAACCTCGGAAATTTCCTATTTTCCTAACATCAACCACACAAAACTCCTAAAATAATTTTAAATTAAATTTCGTTTTTAAAATTTAAAAGAAAAAAATTGAAAAGAACAGGTTTGGGTATAGCGGCTACACGTAATCGTTGGATGCACTGACTGCTTATAGCTATTATTAGCGGTAATATGAGGAGAGTTCACGATTTTTCTTTCTTTTTTTTTTTTTTTCAAAACCAACGTTTGATTGTCTGTGTTAGATGTCGAGATTTAAGTAGTCAATCACAAGTTACAAAATTTGACTTTATATTAAAAATTAGACATAAATAATTTCTAGTAGTTGAATTTGTATTTTTGCAATCATATAATTTATAATAGAGGGTAAAATTTCTCAAATTGTGATCCACCATTTTGAATTTTGATATGTAATATAGAAAATCTAGTAAATGATCTTTATAAAAAAATTAAAAATTAAAAAATCCCAAATCTCAATTTCGATAGCAGGTTACTATTATTTTTTTTGAAAATTAGCAGAGCTCTATTATTGAGCATCTTCAATACTAATATGAATTGTAATTGATGTGTCATATAAAATAGAGAGCTTGAACAATAACGTAGTTGGATGTATAGCTGTGAATATTGAACTACCTCTAATGCATTTATTTTGAATCCTATACATTTTTTGTCTTTTCCTTTTTTTTTTTCCCACAATTTAATAATTAACCAACAGATAGAGAGAATTAGTAGAAATATTGTCTAACAAACCCTCCAGAAAGAAAAGTTCTGTTAGACAATGTCTATTGTCACATCAGTTAGACATCCAAATAGATATGAGTATTGGAGATATTTTTTTAACAAAAACTCTATTTTTGCTTATGTGTCAATTAAATTGGAGATATGTTCTCAAAGCATCTCCAATAGAACGGTGAATTATTTCCATTTGATGGATACGTTAGAAAAATGGAAATAATTTTGAAAAAACCATCTCTAATGCTAATGTCTATCTAGCCGTCCAGCTAATAGACAATGTCTAGCAGACCTTCTATCTTTGGAGGGTCTGCTAGACATTGTCCACGTTAAAATTGTTATGTAATTAGTTATCTATTAAATTGTGAACCGAGAAAGACTAGCACATGAAAGATGGAAGATGTTGCATTGGAGATAGTTTTTTAAAAGTTAAACTCTAAAAATAAACTGTTAGCCACATAATCGTTCACACCTTCTATTTTAATTGACACATCAACTACAATCTATATTAACATTGGATATGCTCTGCTGTTCACTTGTCTAGTCCAAGTTAGCCTGACATCCTTCTATTTTTAGACAGTCTTCTAGATAATGTTTAGATTTATGATGTATTATGATTAGTTCCACATTAAAATATAATTATAAAAACTACAAATAGAAAGTGTTGTATTGGAGATTAAATTTTTAAATTAAATATTTACTCATAAATATTTATATACAATACAATTCACACTTTTAATTATATATCTAATTGAAAGTCTTGCATTGAAGATGTAGTTTGTACATAAGAAAAGTAGAGTTTCTCCATAGAATTGAGGATTAGAATTAAATTTTGAATAATTATATTTTTATTAAAGGTGAATTGAACTAAATAATTTTGGCCAACTAGCTTTATAAAGTTTGTAACAATTGGTATATTACATGGGTTATAAATACACTTATCACTAAGCTATGCGTTGACTTGCAACAAGTGTAATAAGTTTAAAAAGTTGATATTTATTATAATTATATACCTATTTCATATGAAAAAAATTCACAATGTAACACTCTTCTGACTTGTGGCCCACTCATTATTATTATTAGAGAAATTTAAAAAAGAGTATTTCTACATGTCTCACAATTAAAAATGAATTTTTTTTTCAACTCGCACAGTAGATTGTTTATACTAAGTCCAAAGATTAATTTCAATGGCATGTAATTCGCAGAAATTGACTTTGTATTATACATATTATATGACTAAATTCAACAGTGTTAATTATTTTATGTTTAATTTATAATATAGAGTCAAATTAAGCAAACTGTGAACTATTAAAATTGATTTCAGGACTCAATATAAACAATATACAGTGTCGAAAACAAAAAAAAAAAAAAATCAAAATGATATTTGTCTTGCAGCGATAAATAGCCTTCACAACCGTAGAAACTTATCTCGGTTTGCGATTACATTGGAAGCTCCAATAACATGTTTAAAATGAGTTTGAATATATTATAAACTTATTTTGAATATGTTATTGGGTCATATCCAAGTTGGACATTAGTTCAATCGAGAAGTGTTAAGCTCAAAAACCGATTTAAGATTCATATTTGAACTTGAGCTCAACTTGATTAGAACAAAATAGTTCAATAAGTTCAATAACAAAATAGTTCAATAAGTTCAAAGTAGTGAGTTAAGACTTAATAAGTCAAAAATGATATCGTGTTGTTAATTTTTATTAATACTTATATATTAAATTAGGCTTAAACTAAATTTATTTATTAAGCAAATTTGAAAGTTCAGTTTAGTCGGTTTCGGATTATTTATCTTTTGAGCCAAAGGGAACTTACAACGAGTTTAAAAGTTGTATATTTCCATCTTCATTAAGTGGGATTATTATTTCAGGAAATTATAATATAAATAGTTTATACATATTAAAATTAATTGAAGAACGTAAAGGACAAATTAAATGAAGAATAATAGTGAGTGGCCCATTTGTGAGAAAGTGATAGATTAAGACGTTTGAATGTATAGTTTTCAAAATGTTCAAGTTTACGTGCCTAAATGATACATTTCATTGTCAAATTAATGCTAAATAGAAACATGATCTCAACTACTTCAACCCAAAATGTCATTCACTTTCATTAACTTTATTGTATTTGTAAATTAGGAGTCAATGCTTAATAATAATAGGTCTGCTTTAAATTATGCTTTCCATTATTTACATGGCTTCAACCATACCATAAAACATGAAAAGTTTAATTAATATTTCGCATTGATACGTGTACAAATTTTAAGAATGTCTTAATTTTTATTTTTCATTTATTATAAATTGCAAATCATTCGCTGCCTCTGTCTCCTCCCACCTTTCACTTTTTTTTTTCATAATAAATATCAAATATTTTTTAGATTATAACAAAATTAGGTGATGATTGTTTTTTATATTCTTGAAATATTGATAGATAATAAACTTTAAAAGTTTAAAAAATATTTAATTAAAGAGTATATTAGTTATTCAATAAATAAATTTTATATTTTTAATATGATAACTATCATTTCTTAATATATGTAAAAGTGAAGATTTGGACACTTATTTTGAAATGAAAGGAATATTATGTTAAGGTCAATAATAAATAATTAATAGATATTGGCATGAGTAATTCTACACTTTTTAATAAAAATGTATGGCATGAGACCTCAAACAATTTTTATTGACCTTTTGCTTTTTTGTACGTGTAGTTTAACACTCTTATTCTTTACTTACAAGAGTTTAATATAAGAGGTTCGACACTTTTATTCTGTATGTAAGAAACTTAGTGTTCAATCAATTGTGAATAAAGAAAATAGGACTAATTTGGTTCGAACAAGATTAGGCTTAAACTAGTGGGATTAGGACACAGATTTGAATAAAAAAAAAATGCAAGGGATAATTGGTGGTGAGAAATATACACCAAAGCGTAGCCTAAATATGGTTAATTGAAGTTTGAGTACCTGAATTTTATAGTTAGTCTGAAAATAAAACACTCCTAAAAGATATAAATTTTACCTGGTCCTGAATTGACAAAATGGGCAGTCGCATGCAAGGTATTCCAGCTGTACTGCATATTCTCTTATATTAACATTTTTTGACATCAAAACACAGCTTCACTTCACTTTCATTTTCATCATCCAAAAACACAACCAAGTGGAACTATAGGATTCGGACATAACAAGCAAACTCTTACATTACACCATACGCTTAAAGGGCCCTAAACCATAGACATTCTTCTCCTATAGGTTGACCTTTTTCTCTATATAAGCCCCAAATCCATTTCCTTCTTTCGCCATCTTCACCATTTCTCATTATTTTTCCATTTCAACATCTCTCGGAGCTCCATTAATATTTTTTTAACTAAAGTCTAAGTGTTGCTTTTCTTTTACATAAATTATTTTTAAAAAAAAACAATGGGAATTATTCGAATTCCTTGCATTTTGCTGTTGGCGTTGGTGCTGTTGAACACTGCATGCAATGCTCAACTAATCTCTACATTTTACGATAGATCATGTCCAAATGCTCTTAACACAATCCGAACTTTAATCAAGAATTCAATTGCACGTGAAAGAAGAATGTCCGCGTCTCTAATTCGTCTGCATTTTTACGATTGTTTTGTTCAGGTAAAATTTGCTCTGCTTCTGCATATATATATATAGATTTGTGTAGGGTTGTGATACCTCAATTCTACTTGACAAGACTTCAACAATCCAAAGCGAAATTGTTAAGTCCCGCAATAAAATTATGAGAATAAATAAATCAGCGGAATAATAAAATATGACACACAAGATTTACGTGGTTTACTCTTAACTGTTTATGACTACGTCCACAGGATAAACTCTAAATAATTCTTCCACTATTAAAAATAGTAAGCTTACAAAGAGATTTATACAAAATAGTGGCTTTCAAAGTATTTTCCAAAAACACCTCAAAATTATTTCCTCACTGTTTTCTACACCCACTACAATAAATGACATTTCCAGCTACAAAACATACTATAGCTAAAAGTGTAAATTTTGTGGCTAATTATTTTTGCTACAATTAATTTTACCTGTAGCTTGTGTAGCTAGAAGTGGTGTAGCTATATCTCAGCTACAGGAGTTTAAGTCTGTTGTAACTAAAACAAATACTTCTAGCCATGCAATTTAGCTTAATGTAGCTAAGAGAAAACATTTATTGCCACATAAATTGTTTTAGCAAAATATTAGCCACGAAAAATAAATACTTATACCTATATCAATTTCATTTTATAGCTAAATAAAAATTATGTTGCCACACACATAATAATGGCAAATGTTTTTATATATTTAGCTACGATTTAGTTAATCCATAGCTAAAACATAAATGTATTGCCACAAAGAATTAATTCATAATAATAATTTTTTAATAAAATTATTTTTCTATTATTTTTTTAAAAAAATATTATTATTATTATTATTATTATTATTATTTTTATTGAAACTTAGCTTCTAGTCAAGTTCTTTCTTATCCATAAGCTTGACCTCTTCAAGCTTTCTTCCATTCCCGTTTTCTTCGTTGATGGCTTCCAAATTATTTGCAATAATGCTCAAATCTACTGTCACCCTCGGCTCAATAGTCCTCTTTATAAAGCTCAAATCTTCCCTAACCCAGAATGATTCGTAAACTTCCCTAGGCTTTTCATTGTTTGCAGCAGAACGGTTTGGCAGTAGAACAACCCAATTCTTCTGGTGTTTCACTTGATCGTGCCAAGCAAAGAAGTCACAGTACTTCCCCTTAACCGCTGCACATTTATGAAATAACCTACCTGGATTATTTGTCGTTTTGGATACAAGCATCACCGTCTCATTCATGCATTTGCATAAAAGAACAACTTTCCTCGTTCCTACTTTTGGATCGGCCATAACGATATAAGTGATAAAGAATTTGATAAAGAAGCGGGATGAAGTTTAGAGGAAAATTCCCAATTTCTTTTTCTAGGGTTCAATTTTGCTCTTCAAAGGCAAGGTTTTTTACCTAAAGTTCAACATCGTCGTTTTTAAGGCTGGAGGGGTTACATTTTTAATGTGTCACGCTCCCTCCACCTCGTGGTCGGAGGGTGCGTCTGGGAAAAAAAATGATACTACGGGATGACAAAAGAAGAGGGAGATAGAAATCAAATATGAGAAAGTATTAAAAACAAATCAGAAACAGAAATTAAAAAATAATAGCCGTTAGAGAACCCATCAAATACTACTGCATTTGAGCACCACTGTCGTCAATCAAGGTTATTAAATGATCAGTGGTGAGCAAGAAGGACACCAGAAAATCTCAGAAAGCTTGCCGGAAGAGGATGTTCCTAGCGAATTGAACAAATGAGTCTCGGTTGAACCTGACGTTCAAATCAAGTTATCACTATTTTTTGAAGACCGGACAATAGTTTTAAGACCATGAACCGAAAATTTAGAATAATAGGATAAGATTGATGTATGGTTTAGAAATTATGGTCACCGAAAAAGTAGAACAAAATAGATTAAAAAAGGGGGTCGTGGGACTCAAGTTAAGGAAGCAGGTACAAAAGAAGGGCAAAATGGTAGTTAATTAAATTCAAATAAAAAATTATTAATTTGGTTATTAATAAGGTACTATTTTATTATAAATATAATTAATTAATACCAATTTTTTTATTTTTTAACCATTAGCTTTGTATAAAATTAATAAATATAATTAAATAAAAATTTAAATTATTACAAAATCAAATAATAGATGTCTAAACGAGTCGACACGTGCAACGTGTGTTAAAAAAAATTAATTATATTGATATAATTAATAATTTTTAATTAATAATACTCATACAATAATTTATTATTTTTATATAAAATTTATTATTTGTCAATATATAATAATATATAATTAATAAAGCTAAGCATAACATAAATAATGAGAATATAAAATGAATTAATGTGCATAATACACAAAATATTTGAACAATATCTACTAATTAATTATGTCTTATCCATGTCCCAAATTTCTTTTATCACTTCAATTAAATACAATTTCAATAATATCTACTGAATTATAGTTATAAATAGGTTCTAATTTCGAAAATTTAGTTATATATTATAGGTTCGAATATTTGAACAGAATAACTTGTATCATCCATTTTATACAAGTGTATAATTTATAATAAATAATCGAAATACTAAACTGAATTTCTATACATATAATGCTTCTTTTCTTTAGTGTGTTTACTCTAATTTTAGTATTTTCTATTAAAATGCAAATATGATGGTAATAAAATCATGTTTTTGATGTTAGTTTATTTTAATTAAATATTATGTGAAATGATAAAAAATAATTGTATAAATTTATTAACCTGTTATTTGCAGGCAATTTAGAATTTGATTATCAAAATCAAATTTACTATAATTTATCATAACAAATCAAAATTCTAAACTGAAATTTTATACATATAATGTTTCCCTTTTTAGAAATAAATTATTGCAAGCAATAAAAAAATTGGTATCAATGAAAATTCAATGAGTCCGTGAGACCCATCTCGAATTGCTATTTTTTTTTTCTTTTTTAATTTTTCTTTCAAACCATATGATTGATTGTCTCTAATAAGCCTCGAAATTAATTTCAGTAAGCAGCATTTTGCAGAATTTCAATCTCTATTAAAAAATTTGTATAATGTAAATTCAACATCTAAATTATTTTATCTAATTTATAATACAAAATCAATTAATTTAGGTAAACTGCAACCGTTAGAATTGAATTAATCTCGGATTTGAGAAGAGACAACCAAACATGTGATTTGAAAAATAAAAAATAAAAAAGCAATTCAATTCAAGAGGGTCTCCCACTCTTTTTAAAATGAAGAATTATGATAAGATCCTTAAGCTTTATACAAATATACGATTGGATCACTGAATTTTGATAAATATACAGCAAGGTCCTTACATTTTTACTCCGTTACAATTTGATGTTCTCTATCTATTTTTCGTTACTTTTGGTTGGAAAATTAACAAGTTCGTCCTTTTTGAAGAGAAAAAAGACAATCAAATTTCATTTTGACACTCCAAAGTATGAAAAAATGCACTTTAGAATTTCATTAAAAAAACTTGTTTACAATAAAAATGAGAAAACTACAAATTGCACGCAAACAATACAAGACATATCTTACAGTTGATTTGATGACGAAATATATAAAAGTATATGAGAAATAGAAAAAAAATTTCCAGAATCAGAAAAAACTAATTGACGGCACTGCAAATCCTCCTTATTTGACCAGCAGAACCTGTAAGAGGTTTAATATTTCCCACCTTAACCATAGCAGAAGCGAAATCGGCATAGAAAGCGGCACGATTCTTACTATATTCTTCAACAATTCTATCGGTAGAACCACCGTTGAAAAGGACTTGATCAGATTCAAGAAGACCTTTCTTCTGCATCAGATTCTTGAAATAGTTGTTGTCAAAAGAATTAGGTGTAACCAAATCAAGAGGAGCCAATTTTGAATCGCCGCCATCGGTAGGGCAATGAGTGCGTCGCTTTCTGGCAAATCCAGCCTCAATGGCTGTAGTATTCCGGCCATATATTCTATCACGGAATGTAAGGCACTGAGCTTGGCCGAGAGTGTGAGATCCTGACAAGGCTACCATATCTCTTGCACTCAGTCCTTTTTCTCGAAAGCGAGAGATAAGTCTGTCTAGAGAGTCAGTAAATCGAGGAAGCTCTTCAGTGGCTTTTGTTCTACTTGCAGTCTTTGAGTCT